>QEPC01007323.1:210397-226344 GCA_003113815.1 Sphenodon punctatus
CCCTACTGAGCCCCCACCCTGCTCCCTGCAGCACAGCGCCCCCTAGTGCCACACTGGGGTCAGCACTGACTGTGAGGGGATAGTTCTCCCTACTGAGCCCCCACCCTGCTCCCTGCAGCACAGCGCCCCCTAGTGCTACACTGGGGTCAGCACTGACGGTGAGGGGAGAGCTCTTCTCCCCACCCAGACTTTTGGAGTGTCTCAAACCTGCGATGTTCTAGAGATCTGGAAGTTTCTGAAACAAGTGATGGTTATAGCTGTTTACACAGTGATCCCTCACGCAGTGCTGAGAAGTAGCTGCCTCTGGGGTGGGGGTGGGGGTGGCTGTTTATACAAGGCTGAGACTACAATGACATGTTATTCTCACCAAGATACGCATCATTCATGTCTTTGGAGGTGCTGGACTCATTGATGAAGGTTGGGTCTCCACTGGTCCCATACAGGAATACTCCTCCTGACCAATCATACTCTCCCACTGCTCCCAGCACAGACCCGCTCTAAGCCAGTATGAAGAGCAAAGTCACACAAAACAGCAGGACAACTGGTAATTAATTCATAAACTAGATTGTATTGTGAGACAGGAGGGTGCCCCCTACCAGGCCAGCTCCAAACAGTCTCCCATCCCAGCACTGTACCAGGCAGATTCTGCTTAGTTTTAGTGATATGACTAATGGAAGGCAGAGACTGAAACCCAGAGAAGCCTTTGTCCTCGAAAAATCTGGCAGTCACTCACGGGGAACAGCAGGGCACTGAATCCTTCCTGGGACATCTCCAGCTGGAAGGAGCTGCTGCTCTGGGACTGTGTGCCTGTGGGGGAGACACAATAGTGACCCCTAGAGGGGAAAGTCCCTGAACCCATTGTAGCAGGGAACAGTTCTGCCAGGCTGCTGCCCCTTTAAGAAGGGGGCTGTGTGGGTCAGCTGGAGGGCTGAGCACTCCCAGGGGCATAGCAGAGCCAGCCCCATCGCTGGGATGAAACAGGCTGAGAGACCCGGTGACAGAGTGGACAGGACACTGGCCCTTTAAGGGCAGTAGTGCTGTGCTGTGCTGTGGGCCACGCCCATTCTGGCTACAAAAGAGGAAGCAAGGCAGCAAGGAAGGTAATCTCTGCCTGGGAGCTGAAGGGACCACATTTCCCTGACAAAATTGGCCCATGCTATGCTCTCCAGGGTGCTGAAGACAAGGAAAGCCAGGTACTCAGACAGGTTGTGCTCAGGAGAGAGCCTCGTGCCTGGGGAAGGCTTGGCCAGAGCCTGGGGCTTTGAGGCTTGGCTGGATGGACTTTGGGAGTTGATGTTCTAGGTTGTTCCTGCACTGTGGAGAGACTGACCTGGGCCTGCAGGGTGGAGGCAACTGAGCCGGCAGCCCCAGGGATTCTGCCTAATAGACTATTGCCTGATACCCTCTGGACTTTGCCTGTGTTGGGTCCTACAGGAGGGTACCCTCTTCCTGAGAGCGGGATTCAGCCAAGGCCAGGGCTGAATAGGTGTGGCAGAAGGGTAGAGCTAATTCCCCTGATCAAAACCCCAGTGCCCCGTGTGGCCCTGGGAAGGCCCCCTGCTACACCTGTTTTCCTCAACATCTTCCTGAGCCAGCCTATAGCAGATTAGGGTCTCCAGTTCCTGTTCCCAACACCCACCTCCTCTCCCAAGCCAGCTAGTCCCACCATGGGAGTAATCATAGGGGGATCATGGGGTACGCATCCCCTGCAAATCTCCTTCCTCTGCAACTCTAGAGATGGAGGGCAGAGTTTGTGGGTCAATACTGTCCCCAAAGTTACTCCCTTCACTCCTAAAGAGAAAAGGGCCTGAATCCCATTCCTTGAGCCCCCCCCTTAATCAGCCAGTCCCATATTAGCAGTGGGGCAAGACCACTGGTTATAATGCTAGGACTAGGTAGTGTGGATGGATGAAGTCTATAGAACACATGGCTAGATACGCTACAGTGCGTATGGAGGGGGGAGAGAAATAAGAGGGGGAGAAGGCAGAGAGCGGGGCAGCTTTTGAATCCATTGGGGTTTTGCTGGGCATGGCTGGGGAGATATGGCAGGGAGGAGAAGAAACACTATCCGGGCCATCGAGAGAGATGCCTTGTGTCCATTCCCCTGTCCCACTCCCCTCCTGCTTCAAGATACGTGGGGGTTGAGACCATGATCTTAATGGCAAATAAAACATCAACATCTTTAACCTTATTCAGGATGAGGTTGCTGACCTCCTATGCATTACAGAGACCTGCCTGGATGAGGCATCTGGGTCTATCTTGTCCCAGATAGTGTCAGCTGGGCACTTAATGCAGCATCAGCCTAGAGTCAAGGGGCTGGAGTGGCGGGGATCTGTCAAGACACCTTGGTCCTTCCTAGGTATCTGGTGCACGACTTGTTTGATATAGTGTGTCCACCTGGTGTTGGATTTGGGGGGTGGGGGGTCCCTCCCCAACTCTGCTACCTTCAATGGTGAAGATCTTCTCCTGCAGATGCTTCTGGATGCCTTGGAGGGCATTGAAATCATTCACCCGGAAGACGTGTTCACTGTTGGGGACCGAGGCGATGTCATTCAGCTCCTGTCTGGCACTAGAACTGGAGAAAGCATCGCCAACCTGCCAGAGGGAAAGGGGAGATAAAAGGTTATTTTTGGATCAGAGAAGACTCAGTCCCAGGAACAAAAAACTCCCTGTTGCATTCTCTGCCACATCTTTTCAACAAGAGAAATTGAGACTTTTTACTTCCATTTTTCAGCAGAGACTTCAGCTCAGTGGTATGAGAATCCAACCAAAGATTGCTTGATTCAGGACACTGAAGATGGGGGGGTGGGGGGCAGCACCGCTCTTGAATTGGCTCTTCCCAACATGGTTAAAACAGGCCATCATGGGGATTCCATCAAGCCTTCAGGGGCATTGCGGAAGCTGTACGGAAGCCTGGGACACTGGGGGTGTTGAATATTTAGCTTAGACCGCCAGATAAGATGATCTTTCAGAGATTCCAGGGATTTATTTCATCCCCTGAGCCAGGAATAATCAAACCAGACTTACAATGAAATTAACATCTTTCCTGATAGATCAAATAAATCATTACAATTGAATAAGGGAAGCTTCCAGCCTCTGGCTGAGGAGGGGTGGAGCTGCTGTGGAAGCTGTTGCTGGGACTGCTTACTATCGGCACCTGGGTTGCTCATCTCCCAGCTCCAGCAAGGGAAGCCTCCTGCCCTGTGGGTGGCTGCCTGCGGGCAGCTGCCGAAGGCTGGTACCAAAAGGCACCAGCTGTTGGGTGGCCATTAAGTGGCAACAGGGGCCCCTATACCTGCCTGCAACTGATATTTTATATTAGTATTTTCCCTCAGGGAGGTGGGATCTATTTTAAGTTGGAGTGAGGTGATATTTTAAATGGAGATCTGGGTAGGACTATGGGGAGTGCGTTGGTGGGTGGGATTTTAGAGGGTGGGGTTGGGTGTGAAGGAGTGTCATGGCCCCACAGTGAGAGGGAGTACCAGCATGGGGGGAAAGGGGTGGGAAAATCTGTGAGGACCCCTTGGTGAGAGGGAGAGGTACTAGCATGTGGGAGAGGGAGGATGAATTTGCTGGAATCCCTCGGTGAGAGGGAGGGGTACTGGCATAGGGAGGTGGGATAATTTGCCGGGGCTCCTCAGTAAGAGTGGGGTACCGGAATGGAGGGGTGTGAATTTACAGGGCCCCCACAGTGAGAGGAAGGGGGTACGGCTTGGAGGGAGGAGGGAAATTTGCTCAGATCCCTTGATGAGAGGGAGGAGTCTGGGTAATAGGGGGATATGGTGGGGTTTGGGGTGAGTCGGTGTTTGTGTCCTGTCCCCTCTGTGAGGAGGGTACAGGTATGGGAGAAGGAAGGTGGGGTTCATGCCAGGGTCCCCCTGTGAGAAGGGAGAGAGATGCATTGGAGGAGAGAGTGTGTGTTTTATTGGGACTGGGGAAATTTAATTTAATTTTCCTGGTTGGTAAAAGCTACCAGGGAGACAGCGGGGCCGGTGCTGGCAGGGGTTATCAATGCCTCCCTTCGGGAGGGGAGGGTGCCAGGCTGCCTGAAGAAGGCTGTGGTTTGGCCCCTTCTCAAAAATCCATTTCTTGAAGTTGATGCCCCGGGCAGCTATCGAGCTGCCTCTATTGAATGGGCAGTGTCTCATGAGCTCCAGGCGCATTTGGACGGCATCAGTTTTCTTGTTCTCACTCAGTCTGGCTTTCGCCTGGGTTACGGCACGGAGACAGCGCTTGTGACCTTGGTTGATGACCTCCTTGTGGAATTGGACAAGGGTCATATATGACCCTGTTAGTCCTATTAGATCTATCAGCGGCTTCGACACGGTTAAGCATGAGTTGCTGGCGACTCGTCTGTGGGACCTGGCAGGGGTGGATGGAACCATTTTACATTGCTTCCGTTCTTACTTCGCAGAGAGATCCCAGCAGGTGGTTTTAGGGGACTGTACTTCATCCCCTGTTGACCTCCCATGTGGAGTCCCGCAGGGTCCCAGTCTGTTCCCTCTCTTGTTTTACGTGTATGTGAAGCCGCTTGGGGCGGTCGTGCGCAGCTGGGAGCAGAGGGGTCTGCTGTCATCAATGTGCGCGGACAACACCCAGATCGATCTGTCATTTTCATCTAACTCAGGCCCCGCTTTCTCCTTGCTGTCTCGGTGCTTGCCCACTGTGGGGGATTGGATGAGGTTGAGCCAACTGAAGCTCAATCCCGATAAGACGGGGTGATGCTGGTTGGCGGGACAGGTGATCTGGATGAGGAGGTCTCCCCGATTATTGGGAATGTCCATCCTCCTTTGGTTCCATCTGTGCGGAGCCTCCTGGACTCGCAGCTTCGCCTGGATTCTCCGGTGTTGGCTGTGGCCAGGGGTGCCCTTTACCAATTACATCTGGTGAACAGGCTCTGCCCATATGTCTTAGACTCCAATCTCACCACTATCATCCATGAATTCATCACCTCGAGGCTAGATTACTGCAATGCGCTCTATGTGGGGCTGCCCATGGTGACCGTTCAGAAGCTGCAGCTAGTGCAGAACGCGGCGACCCGTCTCCTTACTGGGACAGGCCACAGGGAGCACATAACACCTGTGCTCCGAGCACTGCGCTGGCTGCCTATTGTCTTCTGGGCCCAATTCAAGGTGCTGATATTGACCTTTAAAGCCCTTCTCAGTCTAGGCCCCATGTATCTGAGGGACCCCCTGGGTCCCTGGTCGGCCCCTGCAGTCGTCCGGGGGTGCCCTCCTGAAAGTCCCGCATTACTGATGGATTCAGATGGACAGGGGGGCATTCTCAGCAGCTGCGCCATTGCTTTGGAACTCCCTTCTGGTGGGGGTTTGCCTCAGCCTGAATCTTCCGCCTTCCAACAAAATGGTAAGACACTTTTCCACCAGGCGTTTGGGAGGGGGAAGGGGGAGGGTGGAATGGGTATGTCGGGGTAAAATTGGGGTTTCTTTTCTGCGCTGTGGGTGTTCTACTGTTTTGCACATGATTCACGTTTTAATGTGTTATATGTCTTTATATTTATATTGTGTTTTTAATTATGAATTTTGTGAGTCATCCCGAGTCGCATGTAGCAAGAGGGGCAGGGTAAAAATGTTCAAATACATTTTATATAAATATTTCTATCCCGCTCCTCTCACTTAAGGCAACTCGGGGAGGCTCACAGTTACATAAAATTTTTTAAAATATATCAATTACAATAAAAATACACGTACAAAGATAAATACAAAAGTATAAAACCATCATCCGCATAAAATCCCATTTATGTGTGCAGCCCCCCTCCCTCTTCCCGTTGCCCTCGCCAAATGCCTGACGGAAGAGGCAGGTCTTACAGCTTTGTGGGAAGGCGAGAAGATTCAGGCTGAGGCGGATCTCCACCAGGAGGGCATTCCAAAGCCACGGCGCAGCCTCCGAGAACACCCTCCTGTCTGTTCAGAAATGCAGGACCTCCAGGAGAGCGTTCCCAGTCAACTGCAGGGACCGCCCAGGGGTTGAGGCAATCCGTCAGGTAAGCAAGGCCCAGGCCATTTAGGGTCTTAAATGTTAAGACCGGCACCTTGAAACGGACCCCCTACCACCTGGGACAGCCCCATGGAAGCCATGAATTCCTGCTCTGCCCGAAGCAATCTAGTCTCAGCATGGATATTGAGGTCTCCCAAGACAATTAGCTTAGGAGACCTTGTCACGGAGGAACATAGGGTCACACATGTGTGATACTGGCCTACATGTAGACTACAAGCCTAGTAAATATGTAAAGCAAAACCTACAACATGTATGTAATGTTACAATTGAGAACTGTAAAACCCAAATCAGAGCTGTGACATGTGACCAAGGTCCAGGAAATGGAAAGACAGTTTTGTTGATTGCCCCAGATGGGTGGCCAGAGACATTTATATGCTAATGCAGGCAGCCATTGCCTACGTGCAAGAGACACAGAAAGCTGATAGCAACAACAAAGGGAATTCTAGAAGCCTCGAGAAGATACGAGGAGTTCCTCCTGGGGATATAAGGAGTTGTACCCCAGAGGGGGCAGTGACTATGAGGAACTCAGTCACCATCTTGCAGCCAGCAAGGCTGGAAACCATGAACTGAGAGACAGGACTTTGCTCTCTAGCAACTCTAAGCTTGAAGACCCAGTCGCTTACATCAAGGACTGAGAGGAACTTATGGACCTTGGTAGGGTAAGATGTTTATTTAGGAACTCAACCAGTATAGATCAGGAATGCGTTATATTTACCTTTGATTTCTAGTAACCACTCTGTATCAACAATCTTCCTTATGTAATCAATAAACTGACTTATCTTTATGAAGAAGTGTCTGTGTCTAACATTGGAACATAAGTGAGCAACAATAGTTCTCAAGCTCTTGCGAACCCCGAGATTAAAGAGTCTGTAAACGGGAAGGATCAGGCCCTTGGGTGACAAAGAGGTTGTCCTGCGGCAGGCTTGAATCGGCCAGAGAGACAAACTGGTTCAAGTGGTCTGTACGCGAGGGAAACTGAGTCACTCAAATCCAGTAAAGTGGGGATGCATACCTCCAACCCGTGACAGTTGGCACCCAATGAGAAGGGTGAAGCTCAGTTTGTGGACCAATGTGTAGAAAGTAGAGGAGCACTGCCAGGTGACTGGAATCCTCTGAGGAGAGTAAATCCCCAAACTGCAGAGACTGAAAGCCCCAGGAATCGGGAACTCCGCTCTGAGAGAGTGCAATAAGCAGATCCTTGAACAGAGTGCGCTGAGTTTGTTGTTCTACTTTTAATTTCGGGTCAGGGACAGTGACAAAATAGGGCTCCCAAAGCACTTTCACCACCTGAGAAGGTCACAGCTGAACAGGAAAGCCCGAAACAGAGGTCTCGAAGCAGAAGGGAAAACTAAACAGCAACTGAAGCAGCTGATACGCGAATTTGAAATGAGCATGAATGGAACAGATAGGAACGGAGCGGGGGCAGAAAATCCCCCTCCAAACCCCTTTCCATCCAACCAGCAACCAGGAGATGGAGATGCGCTGCCAAACGTGCCTCAAAACCCCGTTCCAACTAACCGGCAACCAGGGGGATGAGATAGTCAGACTGAGAATGGAACATGAGCTCAGACTGGAGAAAATAAAACAGGAAGAGAGAGAGAGAGAGAGGACAAAGAGAGAGACTGAAAACACCAACTGGAGCTACTCAAAATGTAGGTAGATGCAGGAATCCAACCCACACTACCCTCTGGAAGCACCCAAGAAAAAGACAGGAGACAACTGATCAGAGACTGTTCAGCACTTCTGCCCATATACAAAGAAAGTGAATGCACTGATAAATTTTTCACAACTGCCCAGCACATCTTTCAACGAGAAAAGATTCCAGATGGCTTGTGGATCAATCTGGTGATACCCAAAATCCCCAAGAAAGCAAGAGATGTGTACAACGTAAAGCTTGAGGAAAATCAAGCATTGACTTTTGAGGAATTCAAAAAAGCAGTTCTTGGAAGTACAGAATCACTCCAGAAACTTTTCACCTGAAACTACGCAACTTTAAGAAGGGAGATGGTATGTCTTATGCAGATATGGGGAAAATGTTAAATCAGTATGGGGGGAAATGGTTAGATGCACAAGGGAAGGCTACGAAGGAGCAAGTAATGGATCTTGTAATCCTTGAGCAATTCCTAAATAATTGTACCCCTAATCTAAAATCACACGTGCTTAATCAGGGGATCACAAATGTCAAACAGGCTGGGAGGAGGGCAGATGAATATATTGCAAATGCTATCTCAGGTTATGGGGAAAAGAAATCAAATAATGGGGGGAAATCCAAACAAGGGTTTTACCTTAAGCAGAATGGGTACAAAAATCCATAATCTGAACAAGGAAACTTGACCCAGAACAAACCAAAAGAGAATGGGGGTGGGGGGAGACAGGGATCACCCAGACTCCAAAGAACACACACCTCCCAATCCTCTACTAATGATTCAAGACAGTGCTATAACTGTAAGCAAACAGGGCATGTGGTACGAGACTGCCCCCCAAAAAGGGAGTTTCATGGCCCTAAAGGGGAGTCTGATAAGATTATTGGGACTGTCAGTGAAAATTTTGTGTCTATACTTCAACCCGTCCCCAGAGGTGTTGATGATTCCTATATTATCCCTAACCCACCCACAGGAAATCAGTTGCTACGAAAACCTGCTAAGGTTAATGGGGTAAACTGTGTGGGGAGATTAGACAATGGGGCACACATGCTTATGGTACGGGAGGACTTGATCCCAAAACATAAAATAAACACCCATAGAAAGGTTGTGGTATCCCTGGCAATGGGAATCAAGGATATTTTGCCCACAGCCACTGTAGATTTAGAATGGGAAGGTTCAAAGGGACCCATCCAGGTAGCAGTACACCCCAGAAAGGCACAAAATGAAATGTTGGTTGGGAATGCTATAAGCAAATGAATGCTGGGATTTTACCATACCGCCTGGGATTTTACCATACCGCCTCACTCCCCGGGTCATAGGGCGACCTCTGTGGTCTACCGGGGGCACCTTCTCGAAGGTCTCCCGGGTGAACCAGGGGGCCACAATGGAGAGGGCGTTCTCAGTGACTGCACCACGGCTGTGGAACTCCCTCCCAAAGGAAGCTCGTCTGGCTCCCAGCCTGTTGGCTTTCCGTCGGGCCTGTAAGACCTGGCTGTTCATCCGGGCCTTTGGCGGGAGGGGGAGAATAAGGGGGGGCAGGTTTTACTAGTGGTTTTACCTCCTTGTTATGTGTTATAGTTTCAGTAATCCCTCTGTGTATTGTTTCTGTATATTGTTTTAACTATTCTGTGAGTCGTCCCGAGCTGCTGGAGTGCTGGAGGGAGCGGGATACAAATTATTGAATGAATGAATGATGCTATCAGATTTTCTGGACCCATCAGTAGCACGGAAACTGCAATTGTGGCCTTGGTCGATGTATACGCCTGGAGACAGACAAAGGGAACTGTGCCCTTGGTAGACCTTTCAGCGGCCTTTGTACAGCTGATCATGAGGTGGTGTTGACACAACTGCAGGCCTGTCGGGGTGGTTCTGTTCATTCCTGCTGGGGAGGTCCCAGTGGGTGGAGACAGGAAATTGCTCGTCATCCCCTCGAGACCTCTCCTATGGTGTCCTGCAAGGTTTCATCTTGTTTCCCTTCTTGTTCAATGTGTATCTGAAGCCTCTGCGTGAGATCATCCAGAGGTTTGGAGTGAGGTGCCATCAGGATGCTGATGACACCCAGTTCTACCTCTCTTTTTTGTCTGGCCCAGGTCCTGCGGTGCTTACCCGATGCCTGGCTGCTGCTGGGGACTGGATGAGGGTGAGCCAATTGAAACGGAATACAGACAAGACTGAGGTGATGATTGCTGGTCAACTCTGTGACTTGGCTCCAGCCCCCTCTGGTTACCCAGGTTCACAGCCTAGGAGTCCTCTTGGCCACCTTGCTGTGCCTGGAACATCAGGTTGCGGCGGTGACCAGGAGCACTTTTCACCAACTCCATCCGGTGAGGAGGCTGTGGCTTTCCTTCTGACTCCGATCTGGCAACCATCCTTCATGCCTTCATTACTGAAATGTGCTCTATGTGGGGCTGCCCTCGATGACTGTTCAGAAGCTGCAGCTGGTGCAGAACGCGGTGGCCCGGCTCCTTTCAGGGTGGGTGACTGGGAGCACATTACACCTGTGCTTTACAGTCTGTGCTGGCTGCCTGTAGCTTTCTGGGCACAATTCAAGGGGCTAGTTTTGACCTTTAAAGCCCTAAATGACCTGGGCCCCACCTATCTGAAAGACCGCCTGTGTCCTTCCATGCTCCTCGCGGTCGGCCAGGAGAGCTCTCTTGCAGGTACCATCTGCAATCTTGTTCATACAACAAGGGCTGCAGATGGGCATTCTCTGTTGCTGCCCCAGGATTGTGGATCTCTTTCCCCCGAGGCCTGTCAGAGCCTGGGCATATTCCAGAGGCAATGCAAGACCTTTCTCTTTGGCAAAGCATTTGGCAGGAGGGGATAGAGGTTGGGGTGAGTGGGTTTAGGGGCGAGGTTGGTTGGTTTTGTTTTTTAAAGAGATTTTACTGTATCTTGTATTTTTAAATGCTGTTTTGTAAGACACCCTGAGCCTTAGGGGAAGGGCAGGAAATAAATAAATATAAAGGTTGCTGTGACTGAAATAAAACAACGTTAAATCTGATTATAGTAGTAATCTCTAGGAAACAGAACAAGCAGGAGAAGAAGGTGACAATGGCGACTCGTTTGCAAACAGGGCTTCTAAAGTGAGCCCGGGTCCAGACAATAGAACCGAATCCCAGCCAGAGTAACGGAAACATCTGCCTTTTGTTCCCCTCGTACATCCCCTTTCTTTGGGCTGAATAAGGCTCTGGATCCTGGTTTCCTTGGTTCCCACCTCCTGCTGGTGGAGCTAGTTTTATCCCATAACATAGCACTTTGTTTTAGTTAATGAGGCATCTCATTCCAATCCCTAGCTAGGCCAGCGTACTTACCCATGGCAGATCCTGTATATCCTGTTGGTGTTCTGGCCTCCCAGAGCAAGAGGCCTCTTTGGAAGAAAAAAGACATACGCCTTAACTCCACTTGAACGCCACTTTAACATTTTTTATGCATGTTCATCATCATCATCATCATCATCATTTATTTACTGCCGCAGACAACTTATGCACGTTATAGGGCTGCATAGAGCGTTAATACAGCCCTGCAACATGCATAAGAAATGTTAAAGTGGTGTGAAAACGGAGTTCTGTGCGTGTCTGTTTTCACCCTTTCTGGGAGAAAGGGAGGCACTCTTTTACCTGCAAAATCTTGACATCCACAGGGGTCCACGCATCTGACCCTGGGCTGTTGATAAAACTGTGTGCCTTATGGGCTCTTGTAACTGTATTTCTGGCTTCTTGCCTGCCTGAGGAAGGGCTCCTTGTGGCCTGGAAGGTTGTATACTCTCAGCAACAGAAGCTGGTCCCCTAAGCTGTTACCAGAACGCCTTAGTCTCGGTCTAGTAGGCTAAAAACATCAAGACACTTCCACCCCAAGTCCAGGTGGTGGTGGTTACTAGAGTGGAATGGGAAGGATTTGGGGGTTCAGTGCAAACTGTTCCTGCCCTTACTATGGAGAGAGTTTGTGTGCCATTAATCTGGTCTATCCCTGAAAATGGAATACACAGAGAACATGCAAACTTTGCAATAATAAACCCTCCGCTCCACATAGCAATTAGCTTCTTTTAAAAGTTTCAAGCTTCTCAGAGTTTAGTTTTCTAATGCTGTCAGTGTTGTTAGGAATTATAGTGAAGGGGTGGGAAGGTCTTGGGCAAGGAGTATAGGCAGGGACCCGAGTTGACTGAGTTGCTGCAATTTGCAGTGATTTTCGCAGAATCAGCTAATCCTGACCATGACCCGAGGGCAAATAGGCCCCTGGGAGATGAATTGTGGGTGGGTGGGGTCTGAAGGCCCTATGTTTGCTTGAGGGAGGTGCTGAAATTCCAGAGTATTTGAGTTGTGTTTGATTAGCAAAGTTGTGATTCTATGTCAAACCTATTGCAAATTTGCTTCCCAGCATGCATAGTTATGCAAATCAAGTTCATTATGCAAATATTAATGCTCATGGTGAATTTGCAGAATTTGGCTTCACTGGTTGCAGAATTTAAGATTTTTTGATGCAGTCAACTCAAGTCCCTGAGTATAGGGGATCCTAAAAGCAGTTGTGTTTGGGGCCCCGCTGGGAGGGCCCCCATATAGGGTTGCCACCTATGCACATTTTTAAGGAACACTTATGAAAAATACATGTTCCCCATACCCTGTCCTGGTGAAAACAGAAACCCCTGCGGCCCCCTGGAAAGAGCAGAGCCTGGAGCAGTTGCCCTGTGGGGAGAGCTGGCCCTGACCCAAGCTGCCTGCTCCCACGTGCTGCCACTCCACCAGCTGTCTGTTCCAGAGTGCTCCTGCCCAGCCAGCTGTCCCCCAACTTATACTGGGGCACTGGGGCCTCTATTCCTATGTGCGCTTTCACCACCATGCCGGAGGGAGAGAGAGAGCCTATGGAGAGAGACAGACAGGCAGGTTGCTCACCCCAATGGCATAGCGAATGATTCCAGCTCTCTCGGCCTCCCTTATTGCACTCGAGTAGGAACGCTCCTCACTTTTTACTCCATCCGTCACCACAATGAGAATTTTTGCTGCTCCGGACCGGGACCCCTTCCCTGAGACAAACACATTTCGCCTGGAAAGAGGATGAAGGAGTCAACAGGTTTGAGTCCCAAGGCCTCCCCAAAGTTTCCCTGCTTTTCCTGGGAAATCCGTGGAACTCTCCCCATGTTCAGAGGGGAGAGAGTAACCAATTCAGTCCTTCGAGAAGGGCTCGGCCTTCTAGCGCCCAAAGCTGCTGGCGAGGAGCTAGGATGCCGCATTAGTATCCCCGGTGGGGACTGGGAAACTGGCTATTGCATGAGGAGAGGCTCAGTCAGTTCAGGCTCTTCAGAAGCAATGGCCAAGAGGGGGATATGAGAGAAGTTTACAAAATCATGAGTGGTGAGGAACAAGTAAATAGAGAGCTGTATTTTACCCTCTCAAATAGTCCTAGGACTGGGGGGCACCCCATGAAACTAACTGGCAGCAGGTTTAACACAAACAAAAGAAAGTACAATTAATTTGTGGGACTTGTTGCCAGAGGATGTTGCAGAGCTGAGTTAAATAAGGATTGGATAAATTCTTGGAGGATAGGTCCATAAATGGCTATTAGTCAAGTAGGTTGCAGGGATGCAACCTCCAACTGTCGGGAGCTGGGACTGAGTAGCAGGGAATGGGTCACTCCGTGACGGCCTACTAGGTATACTTCTCCACAGTGACCGAGAGTGGCTGCCGTCAAAGACAGGATTTGGGGTTTGATGGATCATTAGCCTGACCCAGTATGGCTTGGCAGTTCTTACTTCTTAGCAGTAAGGCTGGGTAGCTCAGATGTTGCAGAAGCATTAGCAGCAGGGGTGGTTAGCTATGCTGAGAGTCCTGATTTCTATTCAGCCACTAGAGAACAACTTTGCCTTGTGCTCCAGAGTTAAATGGCTGCTTGTTAGTGTGGTGCTGCAACAGCATTAGCAGTGGGGCTGGGTAGTCAAGCTTTGAGGCAGTTGTACTAAAAACTTTGGGATCTATTCTTAGCTCAGTTCCTTCCTTTGCAAAGTCACTTGAAAGGCTGGGGTGGTGGTGTAGGAAGAATAATTAGTAAATGGCTCTACACATTATGTTAACCATAAGGGGAATTAACCCATGGTTCTTACTACACCATCATCATGAAGTGTTCATGCTGTTCCAGGTTTACACTGTCACCTATGGACATAGACCAACCGGGGAGCCCATCAGGTAGGGAGCAGCATAAATAGATGTCGCCTGGAAGCCCTGCTGATGCAGCTGACAAGCACAGAACCCTGCTGGGGAACAGGCATTGAGCATGTGGCGTGTTTCTGGTTAGGGGAAGTCTTACAGATAGAACTGCAGTTCAGTTCCGCTTGCAGTTCCAATCCCACAGTTTCCAGATTTAAATCCAGATCTTTCTTACAGTTTGGTATTTAAATCAATTAAAAACATTTACAATCCATAAAAAAAACATTTAAATCCGTGCCCATGTGCAAAATGGTCACCGGACCATTCTGCGCCTGGGTGCCCTGTTCCAAAATGGCAGCCGTGCCGTCGCTGCTTTGGAAAAAGGCCGCCAGCCTGTGTGCGTGCAAGCTGCCATTTTGCACATACACAAACCGGCTGCCCTTTGCCAAAAGAGCATAGGCATGTGCGCAGAATGGTCCGGTCGTGGCCTAATTGCATCTCGGCAACGATATTTCGGTTTGGAACGGACTGAGCCATAAGGGCTTCCTACAAGCACTCATGGATGTGGAGTGAGCCGTAAGGGCTGCCCTGCAGACCAGTTCCCCGGATTCGTTTAGGGGAACAAATCGCCACATACTCTTTGTTTCCTCCGCAGGTTCTTCCAGCGTCATGTGACCAAACCTAATGCTTACCCCTGTGCTAGGCAGCTGGAGCAGTGGCGAGTATTACCGAGTAAAGTCCCGCCCGCCCTCTGTGCCCCACCGCGGAGAACATTCCCCCAGAGCTGCACAGTTCTGTGAGTGGGGGGCTACCCTGGGGACCAGAGTCTCGTGGTCAGTAAAACTGACTTTGGGAGAGATCTCTGGGCGGAGTCTGGGACGGGGCTCGACCCCTGCACAAAGGGGAGGCGGGAGACACGCACACCACGTTCTCAATGGCAGTGACGGTGCTGGTCCAACCATTCTGCTGTCCGATGTTCATGACTCGCTGAGTTGGGTCTGAAAACCTCTTGAAGTCATTAAAGTCAAAGTGGATCTCGGAATTTGTTGAAAACTGGACCAGGGAGAACTGAGAAAGGGGAGCAGTGGATTAGAACAGAGCTGAAACAAGCATTCTGTTTTCAACTGGCAGATACAATACAGAGATTCATTTTATAGTAAATGCCCCACCTCACGCCCTGCAGCACAGCGCCCCCTAGTGCCACACTGGGGTCAGCACTGACTGCAAGGGGAGTGTGACCCCTACTGAGCCCCCACCCCGCTCTCTGCAGCACAGCACCCCCTGGTGCCACATTAAGGACAGCACTGATTATCAAATGCCCATTACCAGGGTGTCGGTCCCATGGAAATGCTTTATTATCTCAGAAACAAATGTCTTCATCCTTTCAAAGTCTGTGTCGCTGACACTGCCTGAGCCATCGATCAGGAAGCCAATGTCGGTGGGGTGTTTTGAGCACTCTGTGGAAAAGAAAGTAATGTTTTATTATCAATTCAACAGACTTTACGATCAGTAACCCAGTTCAGCTAGTAGGCAGTGATGGCCCTGTCCACCATGAGCTCATCCAGTCCCTTCATAAGCCAACTTTTTTAACTGGCCTCCACAGCATCCAACAGCAGTGAGTTCCACAGGTTTAACCAATTGCACTCGTTTTCCACAGGGCTATTCTGTAAACATTTCCAAAGCATCCATTTTGCACCAGGTCTTTTGTACCCCATTGCTTTTTCAGCTCCCATGCCCCCTTACCCCACCCTGAGAGAAACCAGGCATTCTGGTTCCCAGCCCCCCGTGCTGTAACCCACTATTCCTGAGAGAATCCAGGAACTCTAGCTCCCAGCTCCCCATTCTCTAACTCAGTAGTCCCCCTCTTGAGAGAACCCAGGAGTCCTGGCTTCCATCCTCCTGTGCTCTAACCCACTAGCCCCCACGCTCCTCCCAGTCCCCCTGCTTTAACCGACTATCTCCCACTCCCCTCCCAGAGAACCCAGGAGTCCTGGCTCCCAGCCCCCCTGCTCTAGCCCACTAGCTCCCACTCCCCTCCCAGAGAACCCAGGAGTCCTGACTCCCAATCCCCCTGTGCTCTAAACTCACTAGCCCCCACTTCCGTCCCAGAGAACCCAGGAGTCCTGGCTCCCAGCCCTCCTGCTCTAACCGA
>QEPC01007323.1:246489-257433 GCA_003113815.1 Sphenodon punctatus
GGCTAGTGGGTTAGAGCAGGGGGGCTGGGAGCCAGGACTCCTGGGTTCTCTGGGAGGGGAGGGAGGCTAGTGGGTTAGAGCAGGGGGGCTGGGAGCCAGGACTCCTGGGTTCTCTGGGAGGGAAGTGAGGCTAATGCGTTAAAGCAGGGGGGTGGGAAGAATTGTGTCACTTTGTCTCTGCCCCATTAGCAGGTCTCCCCGTCCCCTTCCCAAGACCTTTCTTGTCAACCCAGATGGAGCAAGGGCAGCAGCTAAGAGTCCTGGGTTCCAAGGCAATGAGGACCCCAGGACACACACACATAGGTGAGAAACCGGATCTTCGCCCCTCCCCCCATCCCAGGAGTAATTGGGGGGAACTGGGTTTAGAGGGGCCAGATATGCAAATTCTAGAGGACACTTGTGAGAAATACAGGTTGCAGGGCTGCTTTGGAGCCAATGCAGCCCTGCAACCTGTATTTCTCATATGTCCTCTTAAACATGAATCTCTGCCCCCCCTAACTGGGTTCCCAGCACTACTTGTCTCTCCCCCACAATTCTGGGGTTTGTGTCAGTGTTGGACCCAAGCCTTTCCCATGTCCAGATTCCGGTGTCACTAATCCTCCAAGTTCCCATCCCCACCATCCCTGCTGCCTCCGAACAGGCCCTGCCTCTATTTTATCTAATCTATCTATCCCAACGTGTCCATCCATCCACAGGTGCCCATCCTCTCTCCCCAAATGAGCCCCTCCATCCATCCCTGCATCCCCACGTGCACTCATCCATTGCTCCCTTCCTCCCCCCCATGAATCCCTGCCTCCCTCCCCCCATCCCTCCCCAATCCCTCTCTCAATAGCCCCCATCACACCCCCTTCCATCGCTCTGCGTTCCATCTCACACCCATTCATTCATCCATACTGTGCTTACCCAACTAAGCATCCTCCTCTCTCCTTCCCTCCCAGCACACCCCAGCCCAGTGGGTGAGTATGGACAGGAGGCTCTGGTGGAGCTGCATGCAGCCCCCTCAAAGAGCCCTGAGCAGCAGGACAGGACAGGAAGGGGGAATGATGATCCTCCCAGTGGGTCTCCCACCACATCGTCCGAGAGCCGACCCCCGAGTCCCCAGCAGCAAGATGGAGCAGGCAGGCATCCTCCCTCTGCTGAAGAGCCTGTTTCTCCGGAGAAACCCTACCGCTGCCCCGAGTGTCCTAAGAGCTACAGCCTCAGCTCTAACCTGAGCCGCCACCGGCGCCTGCATGGTGGGGTAAAGGCTCATGGCTGCTCACTGTGTGGGAAAAGATTCCATTTTGGCTGCCAACTGCTCCAGCACCAAACCAGCCACTCCGGCGAGCACCGCTACTGGTGCAGGGACTGCGGGAAAGGATTTGCGGCCAGTTCCAACTTGCTCCAGCACCAGCGTGTCCACGACCCAGCCGAGGATTCCTATTGGTGCCCAGAATGCGGGCAAGGGTTCCGGCGCTCTGCCGATGCTGCCCGTCACCGGAGGAGCCACGCTGGACCCAGGCCATACCCGTGCGGGGAGTGTGGAAAGGCCTTTACAGTGAGCTCAGCGCTGCTGAGACACCAGCGGATCCACACTGGCGAGAAACCATATCTCTGCCCAGATTGTGGGAAGCGGTTTAATCTCAGCTCCAATCTGCTTGCTCATCGCAGGATCCACTGGGATCAAAGAGCCTTCCAGTGTCCCCAGTGTGGGATGAGGTTCAATCAGAGCTCGCTGCTGATCCGACACCAGAGAATCCACACGGGCGAGAAGCCCTACCAGTGTCCGCTTTGCCTGAAGTGCTTCCTCCGCAGCTCACAGCTCAAGAGACATGAGAGGGTCCACACTGGCTAGAATCCTTTCCCATAGACACTACTCTCATCCATCTCTAGCACTATCTGTAAGCCTACATGTGAATATGCCAGTCTCTCTGTCCATCTCCATAGACTCCATCCATCCCCACAAACACTATTCCATCCATCCATCTGAGTATGCTCAATCCGAGTATGTTGGTCCGTCCCTCCCACCCTTCCTCATTTTACATCAAGCTCTAAATAACCTATGCTCGTCCTTTGGCTGTTTTGAGACAAGTGCCTGCCCACCCGTTACCCACCCATCCTGTATGTTGCAGGGCTGCATTGGCACCCTGTGATTGGTGGGTAATGGGTGGGGAGGCACTTGTCTATGAAGAGCCATACTGGGTCAGACCAGTGGACTGGGTCAGACCAATGGTCCATCTAACCCAGCAGCCTGTCTCCGACAGCGCCCAATCACGGTGGCTTGGGAGAAGCACCCAACAGGTCACAATGGGGGATCCATTCCCTGCTGTTTTCCCCCAGCTCCCGTCATGTTCCCTGATCCTGTCTGGCCAATAGCTGCTAATGGACCTAAACAAAAGCTTTGTAGGGGTCAGTAGGATGGTGGGGACATGGGAAGAAGTTCCACTTGGGGATGTCTTTTTAGGAAACCAATTTCCATTGCACTTTTTCTCTCGGACCATTTTGAGTCTTCCTTGTTTGTGTTTTGAACTCTCTCTCTGGCTGTGTCTCTAAAGCAAGGTTTATAACTTGAAATAGAAAAAAAATAAACCTGTAATCCTGAGGAAGGGGAAAGTCCAAAGTGCCCTCTGACTGTCTTTGCAAAGGAGTGATTGTCCTGTCGGATTGTCTGTTGGGCTAAGACTAAGGAGCTCATAGAATCATATGGTTGGAAGGGACCTCAAGCATCATTGCCCCGCCCCTGTACCGTCCTAGAGCATCCGGATCCAGACAGATGTTTTTCCAGCTGGGTTTAATGAAGGAAATGGCAACCAATTCCATCACACAACTGTCTTTCTGGTTTAGAATCTCTTCCTATATTTAACTCAAATCTCCCTTGCCTAAGAACCTAAGAAATGCCATTCAGGATCAGACCAATGGTCCATCTGCATCAGCATCCTGACTGTCAGTGACAGCGTTGGTTGTTTCAGACTAGAGACGTACAGAACAGGCCAGAACAGAGCGATCCACTCCCTGCTGTTCACTCCCGGCTCCCCTCAGTCAAAGTCTTGTCCCCCAACCAGCTTGACTAAGAGCCATTTATGGACCTACCCGGTCCTCTTTCTAACCCAGATAAGCTACTAACCGTAACTACATCCTCTGGCAAAGACTCGCACGGGTTAATGAGATGTTGAGTGAAACAAACAAATCCTTTTATTTGTTTCAAAGCTGCTGCCAGTTAATGCACAAGGTGCCCCCCAGTTCCAGTATTCTGGGCAAGGGTAAACAGCTGCTCCCTGTTGGCTTGCTTCACACCACTCCTGATTTTGTAAACTTCTATCCTAACTCCCCACAGCCATCTCTTCTCCACTCAGCTGTCTCTTCGAACTTTTGGTAATGAATGGCATTGGGTGTCTCCCACGGGCAGCCCTGCCTGCCCCGGATTTATATGGACCTGGCACCCATGGCCCGCAGTCCACCCGCATAGCTCCCCCCCTCCCGCACACCATAGAGCTGCAGGTGGATCAGCCGCCACTCTAGGCTGCCACCTGCAACTCTATGGAGTTGCCCGGGGCAAGTCCCAGCTGGGAGCAGAGCTGCAGCAGCTGTCCGTGAGTAGACGGCTCCACCTCCAGCCGGTGTCTCAAGTTTAGGTGGCCCGCTCCACTGGCGGTGCTCCAGGATGTTCCGGAGCACCACTAGGGCCTGCTCCCCTTCTGCTCCACCTGCACATCTGGCAACCTGCCTTCAGACAGCTGGGCCACCCGGGTGGGAGGCACAGCAGATCCCTGGGTGCTGTCTGTTCACGTAAAAGCACCCATTGTGTTGCGTGGAATGAAATGAAATTGTGCTATATTTTATCATGCTGTATTGTACATATCTAAAGGATCACCTCCTCCCTCATGTTCCTTCCATCATGATCCCAGGATCCGCTGCGGGTGACCGGCCTCTTGCCAATTCAAGCCCTGCCCAGGTCTGTAAGGCACAGGCGCCTGGAGAGGGGTTCTCGGTGGCTGCTCCACAGCTGCAAAGCCCAAGCCTGTGCGTTTTCCAGACCCATCTGCGCAGCTAGACGTTTAGCAGGCAGATACAGTTTGGACCCTTGTTTTAGGGGTATTTCATTGGTTTATATCTTTTATACTGCTTTTGGTGGGGAGTTAAAGTATTTTTGTATTTATATATATATAGTGAATTCCATTACATAGTGCTGGTCTGCATCGTGCGGCAGTGCACTTGCACCTGTATCGCACTGCATTTGGCGACGTTGCATTGTATTTCCTTGTGCTGTATTGATTGGCAGGGCACTGTATTGTCCATATCGCACGGAATCACATTGCACTGTATTGCATCCTTTCGCAGCAAATTGCATTGCACACTAGAGCATTCTACATTTATACCGCATTCACACCTTACAGTGGACGGCGGCGGCACTCCCGCGAGGAGAAGATATGGTGGGGGAAGGAGGCCAGTGTGCGAACGGGGTTCTACCACGACAGTACTCGCAAGTGACAGGGCTCAAAATCCAGCCCCGTCACGCGCGAGTATTGTCGCGGTAGAACCCCGTTTGCGCTGGAAGTTGTGACAGCACCGAGTACTGTCGTCGTAGAACCCCGTTCAGAACAGAAGTTCTGGCAGCAGCAGCCTCCTTCCCCTGCCACGTCTTCTCATGGGAGTGCTGCCGCCGCATCGCCTTGAGGCGAGTGATCCAGTAGTGGAGGATGTGAGGGTCACGCCCTTGTCATGGACTGATCGTTACCTCCTACAGGCCGGTCTCTTAGTGCACCACCTCCAGAAGGAATGGACCAGTAAGGATGGTCCGCCCCCAGAGGCTGATGGAACCTCAATGGTTCCAAGAGGTCCTGGGGCATTTAACCTTAGGTCCTGATGGCCGCTCTGTTGATGAACTCGTCCAGGCGTGGTACATCTTGCCTGGACGGGGACTTGTCCTAGGCCCGCTGTGAGGAGTTTGCCATCTACTTTGCAGACAAGATCGCTCAGATCCAGAACAACTTTGACACTGGATTAAGAACAGTAGAGCTGGGGCGCGAGGTGACGGAGGCCCGATCTGGTCCATCTTTCTGGGCTGAATTTCAGGAAGTGATGCCAGCTGATGCTGTGGATGTCCTGGGGTCTGTCAGAGCCACCAGCTGTGAATTAGATCCTTGCCCGTCCTGGTTGGTGAAAGCCTCCAGGGAGACATTGGGGCCAGTGCTGGCAGGGGTAATCAACACATCCCTTCGGCAGGGGAGATTGCCCCCCGGCAGGGGAGATTGCCCTCTGGTCTCAGGGAGGCAGTGGTGCACCCCTTGCTGAAGAAGCCATCTTTGGATATGGACGCACTCACCAGCTACTGACCTATCTCTAACCTTCCCTTTTTAGGGAAGGTTATTGAACGGGTGGTGGCACTGCAGCTCCAGGCTCATCTTGACAGCATCGGTTTCCTTGACCCATTTCAATCGGGGTTCTGCCCCGACTATGGTACAGAGACGGCCTTGGTGGCCTTGGTGGATGACCTCTGCCGGGAGATGGACGCAGGACGTTCAACACTTCTGGTCCTGCTAGATCTCTCGGCCGCTTTTGATACAGTGGACCATGGGCTGCTGTTGAGATGATTGCGAGCCCTGTCCTGGGGGCTGAGTCTTCCAGCCCTTCTGGGCCCTGAATTGTGGCATTCCGCAAGGTTCAATTCTGTCTCCATTATTGTTTAATATATACATGCAGCCCTTGGGGGAGATCGTGATCGGGTTTGGTGTGCGTTGCCACCAATATGCTGATGACACCCAGCTTTAACTGTCCTTTTCAACTGACCCAGGTCCTGCCGTCTCAGTACTGTTCCAGTGTTTGGAGGCTGTGGCGGATTGGTTACAGCAGAGCAGACTGAAGCTCAATCCTGATAAGACGGAGGTGATGGCAGTGGGTTGGGCAGGGGAGGTGTCGCCCCCCGGCCCCTCCTCCCTGTAGCCCAGCAGGTTCGGAATCTGGGGGTGTTATTGGACTTGGGTCTCCGCCTAGATCAGCAGGTGGAGATGGTGGCGAAGGCCGCCTTCCGCCAGCTGTATCTGGTGTGGAGGCTGCTTCCATACATCTCCAGACCCGACCTGGCCACCCTCATCCATGCCTTCATCACCTCGAGGCTGGACTACTGTAATACGCTTTACATGGGGCTTCACTTGATGCTGGTTCGGAAGTTGCAGATAATGCAGAACGTGGTGGCTTGTCTCCTGACGGGGACGAGTCGACGGGAGCATATTACCCCCATGCTCCATGTGCTGCACTGGCTGCCTATAACGTACTGAGCCAGATTCAAGGTGTTGGTTTTGTTCTATAAAGCCCTACACTGTCTTGGCCCTGGATATCTCAGAGACCGCCTTGCCCTCCGCGCCCCAGAGCATCCCCTTCGGTCTGCTGGGGGCACCTTCTTGTAGGTCCCCCGCGTAAAGCGGGGGGGCACAATGGAGAGGGCGTTCTTGGTGGCCGGGCCGTGACTATGGAATTCCCTCCCAAAGGAAGCCCGTCTGGCCCCAAGTCTGTTGGCCTTCCGCCGGGCCTGCAAGACTTGCCTGTTCTCCCAGGCCTTTGGAGTAGGGGAGGGGGGGATGGGATAATAGTGGGGGAGGGGGTAGTTTTTTAGGTGTTTTTATTTTTTCGCACTGATTGTTTTAATTGTTGCCATTTTCATGTTGTAAGCCTCCCTGAGATGCCATGGGCATGAGGGGGCGGCTAATAAATGTAACTAATAAATAAATAAGGTGTGAATGCGGCCTAAATCACATTGTATCATACTGCATTTTATTGCAGTTTAGAACTTAATCTCATTGTGCTACATTGTATCATCTCACACCATATTGCACTGAATTTAAGACCATAAGAAGTACCATACTGGGTCGGACCAACAGTCCATCTAGCCCAGCATCCTGTCTCTGACAGTGGCCAGCTCCGATAGCTCAAGGGAAGTACATGTACAGGTCTTGGGGGCATGACCCATCTCCTACGAACCACACTCAACTGCCGGGGGTTTAAGTCCCAACTAGTAGGCGTTTATGCTTCTATCCTCATTTATCTAGTTTGTTTGAAGTTAGTTATGGTACTCGCTTTCACAGCCTCCTCTGGCAATGAGTTCCACAACTGTATTGTCCGCTGAGTGAAAAAGTACTTCCTTTTGTTCATTTTAAATCTGCCACCATTTAACTTCAGAGTGTGTCCCCTTGTTCTCTTACTGTGAGAAAGGGCAAAAAACAGTTCCTTATTGACTTTTTCTATGCCACTCATGAGTTTATTAATTTCTGTTATATCCGTCCTTAATCACCTCTTCTCCAGGCTAAACAGCCCCAACTCCTATTGAGCCTCTCCTCAAATATGGAAGTTGATCCATCCCTTCTGTCATCCGTGTTGGCCTTCTCTGAAACTTTTCCAGTTCTATTATAGCTTTCCTGAGGTGGGGCGACCAGAACTGCACACAATATTGAAAGTGGGGTCGTACCAAAAATGTATGCAGTGGCATTATGATACTTTCCCTTTGATTTTCTGTTCCTTCCGCAATAATGCCTAGCATTCGGTTTGCCTTTTTGACTGCTGCCGCACACCGAGCTGATGTCTTCAAGGAACTATCCCCAACAACTCCAGGATTCGTCTCCTGAGTGGTTACACCCAGATTTGCTACCTTGAGGCTTTAGAGAAGGGCAAAAATGTAATAAACTACATAATAAATACATTTGAACCTAGCATCACATATGTAAAGTGAGGATTATTGTTCCCTATGTGCATCACCTTGCACTTATCAACACTGAATTTAATTTGCCATTTTATTGCCCATTCACCTGGTCATGCAAGATCTCTCCGTAGTTCCTCGCCGTCTGCCTGGCTCTCAGCTATCTTGAATAATTTGGTGTCATCTGCGAATTTAGTCACTTCACTCTTTATCCCATTTTCCAGATCATGAATGAGTATGTTAAACAGCACTGGTCCCAATACTGACCCCTTGCAGCTCACCCCACCATCTACCTGTCCCCAGTTTGAAAAATGACTATTTATTCCTACCCTTTGTTTCCTAGCTTTTAAACCAGCTACCAATCCATGTCAGGATTCTTTCTCTTATCCCATGATTACTTAGTTTGCTCAAGAGTCTCTGCTGAGGGACCTTATCAAAGGCTTTTTGAAAATCCAAATATACTGTGGCACTTTTTATACTGGTTGCAGCTGGGGTGGTGGTTGGTGTACGCACCAGTGCGGGAGTGGTGCAGGGGTGTGTCCCCATGCATCCCCACACATAGAGCTACTGGTGTTTTTGCTGGTTGCAGCATGCATGTGTGTGTCCCGTGTAAAAAGGGCCTATATCAACCAGATTGCCCCTATGCTTGTTGATATTCTCATAATATTTTAATAGATTAGTGAGGCATGACTTTCCTTTGCTAAAGGCATTATGGTTTTTACCCATCAAATCATGCTTGTCATATGCCTAGTAATTCTGTTAACAATGTCTTACTGGTGTGTAGTTTCCAGGGTCACCTCTGGAACACCTTCTTAAAAACTGGTGGTACGTTAGCTAACCGCCAATCTTCTGGCACAGATGAGGATTTTAGCGATACGTTACATATTACTGATAGTACACTTCAAATTTGTACTGATAGTACATTTTCAAATGTATTATTTATTTATTACATACATTTTATATATTGCACCCTCCAGCACCTAGACAGCTTGGGGCAGCGTAAATTTGAGTTCTTGTGACTTGCAAAGGCCACGTCCTCCGCCCACCGTGCCTCGGAGCCGCAGAGCGGCTGCACTTCTGCGACTGCCGCCATTCCTATGGGCAGGGGCTCCCGAGCTCTTTGGCTTGCCCACGCAGGACACAGCCGATTTCCTGGCAGGGCTCCCTGAGTGGGTGCTCCCTGGGAGCCAATACAGCCCTGCAAACTGTATTTCTCATAAGTGCCTTCTAAAATGTGTATCTCTGGCCAGCCTCGGTTCCTGGCTCATCGCCTCTGAAAACACCCATTCATTGCACAAAGGACTCCACCGCCTCGCCTTTTGTCTGGGAAAACTACATTTCCCAGAGCCCTTGGCAGGCTGTAAGGAAATCACATGGAAAGGAGGCGAGTCTCGCAGCAGCCCTTTCCTCTTCGCTAGTTCCTGCGCCTGGATCGGAGCCACCACCGCAGCGACGGGTAGGGAGCGGGTCCGGGGGGTGGGGGGGTTGCGATGCCCGGCCTGACCTTGGGGCATGGAGACAAAGCCGTTCGGACGATCATCTCCTTTGCTGGAGCAACCGCGAGGCGGTTCTTTCTGGCCACAGAGTCAGACACAGGCAGGCAGGGAGGGTCCAGGGGGGGGAGAGCAGCAGCAGCAGCAGAAGCGGCGGCGGCTCGCCTAGCTATAACGCCCGCCAGCCCTTGGGAGCAGGGCGCTTGGAGCAGGAAGGGAGTTAGTGTTTCAAAGCACAGAATTGTAGGTTGGATTGGGCCTTAGAGTCGCCCAGCCCAGCCCCTTGTTCAAGGCAGGCTGGCTGCCCCTCCTCTGCCTCCAGCATCGTCCAGGCAGGCTTTGAAAACATCCATGAAGCAGGAGATGCTCCAGTCTCCCCAGGCAACCTGTCCCGGTGTCCATCATCCGTTCTTATAACCAGGACATTTCCCCTAATATTTAGCCGAGCCTCCCATTCCTAGAATCCTTCCTTTCTGTGACAGGCTCAGCCCAGAACAAATGGCCACCATCTTCTCTGTGGAAGCCTGGTAGAGATGTGAAAATGGGTACCCCATGCCCATGCTGCCCCGGCCTCCTCCTTGTCCAGGCTAAACATCCCCAGTTCTTTCAGCCTCTCCTCCTATGGCTGATCTCTCATCTCGGCTGCCGCTCTCCTCAGGGTCAGCCTCTTTCTTGAAGGGCCGAGCCCAAAGCTTGCCCCGGTGTTTACCGACCGTGAACTGGACACAAGGAAGGGAAACCGGCAGGCTGCCTGGCTAGTGGCTCAGGAACCCTAAAGGTTTATTTAGTCCGTCGGTTTTTGGTATCCGAGAGAGTAGTGAAGCTTAGACCCCAGGCCTGTCTTTTGAAAGTAACATCCAGCTTCCCATTAACAACCTGGACAAGGATTCTGAGTTCAGAAGTGGCAAGGTCGTTCTGGGAGAACTCCCCCAGCTGCTTCAATATCCTGTGCATAATCTTTTTACAGAAAAAGTTCTTCTGTTTACATAAGGCTTGTTTGGTTTCTGTGGGAGCATTTAGTGCAGTGAATGCTGCAATTGGTGAGTCCCTTGGATATGAAGGGTTTTCCTTGAGGGTGTTGCTAATGGGTGAGGCAGGCCTACACAGATCTACCTAAACCTTCTGCTTTCTCATTAATTATTCTGCTAGCAATGGGTCTGGCACTGAACCAGACAGGTCCCTGCCCCAGGAAGCTTACAAATGAAGATGGACAAGGGCAGAGAAATCATTTTAATTGGTTTTATTTAACCTTTTTAATGTTTAGTTTTGTTGTAACATGGCCTGTGGCTTGTGGGATAGGGCGGGAGAGAAAGCTAAATCAATATTTTTTTAAATAACTGGGAGCGGAACATGGGGGAAGGCAAGAAAACCTTCTCCAAGTGGAGAAGTCACGGGTGCACCCGCTTAGCTGAGTTACAATGACAGGAAAATTGAGGGAGCAGTCTGCGGAGGAGGAGCTGGGGGAAGAGATGGTTTCTAGGAGGGATTTGAAGGTTGGGAGGGAGGGAGAACATAAGCAGCACCATGCTGAGTCAAACCAATGGTCCATCAAGCCCAGCATCCTGCCCTCGGACAGTGGCCAGTCTCGATCGCATGGGAGAAGAATCAACAGAGGCAAATCCATTCCCCATTGTTCACTCCCAGCCCCCGACAGTAAGAAATTAATCCCATAAGCTACTTGGTTAATAGCCATTAATGGACCTACTCTCCAAGAACTTACCCAGTCCTTTTTTAAACCCAGCTAGATTACTGGCCTTGACAACGTCCTCTGACAACAAATTCCAT
>QEPC01007323.1:308907-322694 GCA_003113815.1 Sphenodon punctatus
TAAAAAAAAAATCCAGGTTGGGCTGGCAGGGTGGGTGGGTGGTGTCCCCCCTTCCACCCGCGCAGCCTGGGAGGGGGAGGGAAAGTGGGATTTGGTGGGTTTTTTTACATTGCGGCCATTGATTTCAATGGCCACAATGTAAAAAAAATCCAGTGCCAGAACTGGCACTGGTACGGGGAATTATCAGATCTATCCGATATCCCCAATACTGTCAAATACCGGCAGTATCGGATATTGGGAGATCCGAACTTCCCACCCCTACTGTGCATTGTAAACTGAATAAAGAGTTTCATGGAGGGGTGTCTGAAATAACACTCGAAGGTCTTCACACCCAGTCCACAAAGTCAGACTCCAAGGAAGGAGAAATACACGGTTGTTAAGACCCAGTGAATCCTGGGGGAACAAACACAATTTGGGGGCAGGGCACAAGAGATTATGGTGACAATAGCCCCTTGAGAGAAGCAACTTTTGGGTTGGTGATTGATTTGAATGCAGCTACGTTCAACCATAGCATTACAGACACTGGGGAAAGGCAAAGACTAGAGAACAATTCTCTCCTGACTGGGAATGATGGCAATTCTCCAGGTGAAGAGTTTACAAATGCCAACAGTGATGAGCCGTTTAAAATGCAGAGTAACACAGACAATGTGATGGGGGTAGGAGACATTTGCCCCAAGGTACTGTTAGAGAGGGCCTCAAGCCCCCCAAAGATGGATACACCCCCCCTTTTTGCTGTATAACCCAGGGTCACAAACCTAGGCCAAGGGGGTCTGAAACGGCAGCCCCCAGAGGCAAACAGAGGCCAGAGAACATGGGGATAAAGGCTTGATAGAGAAGCCTCCCCATACGAGGTGCACAAGCAAAAGAGAGGAGGGGGACATGTGAAAAGCATGGAAAGAAAGGATCAGACCCAACCACCCTAGCTCCTAGCAAAAAGGGACTGCTCATGGAAAAATACCAGCCTAAGGTTGAGAAAAATACTAGAAGGGAGAGCCCTCTGAATAAAGAATGGAGTCGTTAAGGAGAAGGGCTCAACCTGTTGTGACAAAGGACTGGTAGCCATGACTCAGAGCAGCAACATCCTATCTCCGTATTCCCCAAGAGAAACCAGACACACACTCATTGTATCCTGAAGCCTGTCTAAGCCCTTCCTTCCCTCCCTTCACTTTTTGTTTACCCTTACCTCCTGTGTAAAAGGTATCTGGTATCGCCCTTTTTGTCTTGGAAGCAACCTCCCCGCGTTAGCCCATTGTACACCCAAACGACCCTTCATATCCTCCCAAACTCCTTTGTCCAGCACCCTTCAACTGCCCCTGGTTTTCCCATCACCCTTTGAGAAATCTTGGGACCCAGATATGTGCAGATCACTCTGCGTGTGCCTGAGTTGAGAGATCTCCCAGACTCTGGTCTGCCCCTTCTTTCTTCCTCCACCCCCCGAACTCCGCTGGATCCGTGGCCGCCTGTCCTGTCTCAACAGGCAAGGAAAGGTAACCACAGGTCCAGACTTTCCCAGCCAACTGGGGAAGCCCTGTCTCTCTCTCTCTCCCTCTTTCGCGTTCTCTCGCTCCCCATCACTGAGCCGACAGCGGACACACACACCCTCCCTCTCCTACCATACTCCCTGCAAGCCGCTTGTATTTTCCCCTTTTAAATCCCGCCATCCAGACCAGGGCTTTGTTTCTCTGGTTTTTTTTATAGCAATAAACTTCTTGTTATTGGACACCTGTCTCTCTCTCTCTCTCTTTCTATTTGGGGAGGGTACATAAACTGCCTGTAGTGCGTACTGTCCTGAGCTTGATCCTTTTGAACATGTGGAGACCCCGGTTTAAGTCATTAAGCTAATTCCCCCCAAAGTTTAAGGAACGGTGGATATTGGGGTACCCACCCCCCAATAGTCACGAGTGGGAGGGGGTCTCCTGTTAACAGATTGGTGGAAAATGTGGGCAGGCACGTGGTAATCCACGCTAGATTATCCACGGAGGCATATGTAGCTACAGACAGCCGAAACCCCCAAACTTCCATTCCTTTCGCTCTGTCTCCTTTCTCTTCTCCTGGACCTGTGGATCAGGGTCTGGGGTGTTGGGAAGGAATTGTCGGGGTTGTGAGTTGTTGAGAATTGTATAGATCTCCAAACTGTAAGAGGCAGTTTGGGGAGCCTTTGTGTGATAGCCAGAGACCAGTGGGTCCCATCTGCGGGGAGGCGGGTGGTCTTGAACTTGTAAACTTGTTGTGTGGTTTGTATTTGTTGTCTCACACCTGTGGGTAAACGGATGGTCTGGAATAGGAAGTTTAGAGACTTGTGAGAATAGTGGATCTTGAAACTGTAAGGGAAGGACAGCTTGGGGTCAGTTTTGGGGTTCTTAGAGAAGTTCCGTCTTGGAACTGTGAAAGGCAGTTCAGGGATCTGTGTGTGTGTGTTTTGGGACTGTGGATCTGTGTGTGCAGTTGTAAACATGTTGAATTTCTGGGCTCAAGGGGCCTCAGCCCTGGGATTTTGGGGGGCTTGAGTCAGCTGCGTCAAGTATGGGAGTGTTTGAGAGTGTGGATTTCAGGGTTGCATGGGCAGCCTTGGGGTTCTTTTGTCTGGGAATCCTTGTGTGGGTTCCAAATAGAGTAAGGTGTTGCTGGCGGTGGACTGCTTTGGCAGTTAGGAAAATGTATCGCTGGGATGTAGAAGTGATACAGGGCCCTACTGGGAGTTACACCTGGGTAGGGTCAGGAGTGACAGTCAGCAACTGGGAAATAGAAGGCACGCTCCGAAAGGAGCACAGGAAAGCAAAATTAGAAAGGGGGGCAGAAAAGCAGTTAGAGGGATTGAAGGAGCAACTAGGGCAAGCCCGTTCAGCGGCTCGCTTCCTTACAGAGCAAACCCAGACCCAGAAGGTCGCTGTGAGCCATACAGCTTGTGAGGAAGCAATCCAAAGGCTGTGGGGAGAACTCAACTTGCAGAAAGGTTTAATAGCCGCCGTGTGAGCCGAAGATCTTCCTGGGGTGGGGTCCATGTTCCTTAGAGAAAAGCTCAACCTGCCCATAGACACCATCCCCCAGGCCCCCCACAATCCAGCATGGCAAGCGCCGGAGTCTGTCGCTCCCGTTGTGAGCCGTGAGGTGGAACGCGTGGGGGCAGGAGGAAGAGATTAGGGGAACGATTCAATGGACCCCCACTCAGGCAAAAGCTATCGTCGAGCGGGTGGGCCCACTGAATCAAGACAGAGCTACATTTAACAGCATGTTTTGGGGGATGTATTTCATGTACTGTGTTTGTTGTTTTATTTTTCATTTCGGGTGTCAGGGCCAGTTATCAAAATAGGGCTGCCAAAGGGTTTCTCCAGGCTCCTGAAGGCAGAATTGATAAAGGAGGCACAAGACAGACACCTCCAAACAGAGGGGAAAACTAAACAGCAACGTAAGCAGCTTATACTAGAATTTGAGGGGGATGGACCAAGTTCAGAATGGAGCTGATTTGCCAACCCCCCACCCCCCTCAAAATCCCCCTCCACCTGACCAGCAACCAGGAGATGGAGGACCTGGAGCCAACCAGGGACATGACTCAAACACAGAAGTTGAGCTGCCCAGACTGTGGCTGAAAAGGTGACAAGAAGGTTCCCCTGTTGCAGGATCAATCAGTTCTAGAGAGAGAGCTGATCCAGTGAGAGCTGCAAGCCAGGGAAACTGAGTCATGACAGCCTAGAGTGGGGTAGCGAGAGCCCATTTCCATGACAAAGTTGCTTTTTCCACACAAACCATTGTTAATCTGTGGCACTCATTGCTGTGGGATGCTGCAGCAACCAATAATATAACTGGGGTCAAAATGGGATTGGATACACTCACAGAGAATAGGGGGGGCATTGGTGAATGGCCAGGGAACAGAACCCCCTTGTGCTCAGGTCACTAAACCTCAGGGGGCAGAATTGTCCTGTAGTTTCCCCTGAAGCATTTGGTGTCCGCTGCTGCTGGAGACAGGACCCTGGGGCTGGAGGAGACCATTGGCACGAGAGGGACCCTGGGGCTGGAGGAGACCGTTGGCACGAGAGGGACCCTGGGGCTGGAGGAGACCGTTGGCACGAGAGGGACCCTGGGGCTGGAGGAGACCGTTGGCACGAGAGGGACCCTGGGGCTGGAGGAGACCGTTGGCACGAGAGGGACCCTGGGGCTGGAGGAGACCGTTGGCACGAGAGGGACCCTGGGGCTGGAGGAGACCGTTGGCACGAGAGGGACCCTGGGGCTGGAGGAGACCGTTGGCACGAGAGGGACCCTGGGGCTGGAGGAGACCGTTGGCACGAGAGGGACCCTGGGGCTGGAGGAGACCGTTGGCACGAGAGGGACCCTGGGGCTGGAGGAGACCGTTGGCACGAGAGGGACCCTGGGGCTGGAGGAGACCGTTGGCACGAGAGGGACCCTGGGGCTGGAGGAGACCGTTGGCACGAGAGGGACCCTGGGGCTGGAGGAGACCGTTGGCACGAGAGGGACCCTGGGGCTGGAGGAGACCGTTGGCACGAGAGGGACCCTGGGGCTGGAGGAGACCGTTGGCACGAGAAGGACCCTGGGGCTGGAGGAGACCGTTGGCACGAGAAGGACCCTGGGGCTGGAGGAGAGGACCTCTGGTCTCGTTTGGTTCATATGCGTATGTAGCACTAAAGCACACCCCACAAACTCACACCAGTAGACACCATTTGGTGGTGGTTGATTTTTATTCTACAGCAGTGAGAGCACCCCAACGAAGAAGGCGTGGGCAGTGAAGACACCCCTACCCCAAATGTCCTGGCATTAAGGGGTAGGGAAGCCAGAGATGCATGTAGTTTGTACAGTAAGACAAAGAGTGTGACCCTGATACATCGATGCATTGTTCCTCTTCATTTCTCTTAGCACCCCCCACAACAGCCCAGTTTATCTTTTTTTTACTCATTGGAGCCAGCGCCCTGTAAAGGGAAAAGCTCTGGAGTGACTTCTCTCACCAGGAACTGAGATGTAGCCAATTCTAGGGGCAGGGTGTTGGGGACAGTTGTTTAGACAGAGATTCCTTACCTGGGTCTGAAATACAGTCAACTCTGTGGTGTGGCTCATTGTTTAAACAGCAAAGTATAAAATACCTCCCTTATTGGTGCTTATAATAATGTTCCCCATCCCTCTTTACCCCACCCCACCCCACTCCCCAGTAACCCCTTCCTGATCCTGCCCACCCCACAAAATGCAGTGATCCTATGAAACTTGAGCTAAGGACAGAAATAAATGGACGTACCCCACCCCACCATTCCAAGGTTAGGGTGGTCAGATATGCAAATTTTAGAGGACACATGAGAAATATAGGCTGCAGAGCAGCATTGGAGCCAATGCAGCCCTGCAACCTGTATTCCTTATAAGTGTCCTCTAAAATTTGCCTATCTGGCCACTCTAATTCCAAGGTTGCCCTGCCTCTCCGCCTCAAACCTGCCCCTTGTTCACAAGTGAGGGAGGCTCCGCGTGAAGTGCAGTGCGGGTGTGGGCGGGGCTCAGGTGTAAGCCCAGTCAAGGAGAAGCTTAGCAGTTGTGGGCAGGCTTCTGTGGAATGGGGGCATGGTGTCTGGAGTGGCGGAAGCATTCCAGTGGCATGTGGGTGTAGTTTGTGTGGACTAGAGAGAGTGGCTTAGCTAGCCAGGAGACGGTGTGGGGTGCATGGCTTATGTGGAACATGGGTGTGGCTTACATGGAAATGGACATTGGCTGATGAGGAAAGTGGGTGTGGCTTAGCCACCACACCATAGGAAGTAGGCGTGGCCTGATATGGTTTGGGGGTGTCAGGGCCGGTCTTAGAATTTGCAGGGCCCCATAGTGGCTCTTCCCCCCACCCTATATGTTTGGGGTCCCACCCCTCATGTTTGGGGTCCCACTGGGAGAAAGTGGGAGTCTGTACTCTACCCCGGTGAAAATGGGGGGTACTGAGGGCTCCCAGAAGTAGAGAAAACAGCAGGGCTCAGGGTGATTGTTCCAGATTGCCCTGTGGTAAGGCCGGCCCTGGGGGCATGGCTTAGTTGCTGCTTCTGACAGAGCTAGTTGGGGTAATGGGGGAGGAGCAGCCCAGCTTTCCTAAATAAGGTGTGGCTTGGCTGTGTGGCAGGGCAATACGGGCAACAGATGTACCCTCTGGTCCCAAGTCATGAGGCAGGCCATGGCTGTAGGTGGAGCCTGTGGTTTTAAGACCCTTTATGCCCCGGCAGTGGGCGTGGCTTGGTTGTGACAGCCTGAACCTACATGCCCAAGAAGCATGTCTTGGACATGGATGGAGTCTGCATGCCCAAGAAGTGTGACTTTGCCATGGGAGGCAGAACCTATGGTCCCAATGTCCATGACATCACTGTGGGTGGAGCCTATTCTGAAGCCCCTCCCACTAGGCGTGGCTTGGCTGTGCGTAGAGTCCGCCCATCCAAGAGGAATGGCTTATATCCATGGTGACGGAATCCTGCGTCTGCTGAGGGTGGGAAGAGTTTGTAGCCCCGAGGCTTGTGGCAAGGCTGTGGGTGGGACCTGAAATTCAGAGACCCCGCCCACACGATGTAGCTAGCCATGGGCAGAGCCTGCGCGTCCAAGACTTGGCCATAGGATCAGGACCTGTGGCCGCAGGGCCTATGTCAGGCCAGGGGCCCCCATCTTGTCCAAAGAGCTTGAGGAAGCAGGGGTGACGGTGGGTGGGGTTTGGCTCCAGAGCCAGTACCCATGGCTGCCCCGGTCTCATCCGAAGAGCTTGAGGAAGCAGGGGTGGCAGTAAGGCTTGTCATTCTGCTCCTTGAAGGTGCCTTTGTTGAGCTGCTTCAGGCAGAAAGCGCAGACGAAGTGCTCGGGGTGGAACTTGCGGGCCATGGCAGTGATGCAGCGGCCCGTGATGGGCTTCTCGCAGCCGGAGCAAAGCGAGCCGCGCTGCTTGTGGTAGTGCGTCTCGCAGAAGGGCAGCCCCCCGTGCTCGAAGAAACTGCCATTCACAAAGGGCGTGTAGCATTCCTGCAACAACCCGGGGAAGGGCGTGAGAAACGGGGGCAAAGCGCTCTCTGGCCGCACACAGCCCCCTACCAACAGAGCTGAAGCAAACAGGAGACTCTGATTGCAGAGATATCGCCCCCATTTTCAGAAATCTACAACCACAACAGAGATTCGCACACACAGAGTCTCCGCTTAATCCGCTCTTTCGGTTCAGCCATTGCAGCTCAGTCATTTCAGCATTTTGGTTACATCATGAAATACCAAAATGACTGACCCAAACTCATCAAAACATTGAAACAATCCAATGGCAACAAAGGGACCACCCAGCAAAGCCGCACCGGCGATCTGCTTTGTCGCACCTCCAAGCCGAGGTGGGCGATTACGGCACTCACCGTGGATACTCGTGCATGATGCACAATCCCTCCTGCATGCGCGTGCACACACACACACAAAGCCTCCTCTCAATGCATGTGCCCACATGTACAAAGCCATGTACACACACACACACACCTGAAACCAGAGAAAGCCCCTCACACACACACAGACCCATCCACACACAACGCCCCCCCCCCACACATCCACATGTGCGCGCGCAGACAAAGAAAGCCCCTTACACAGAGATGCACAGAGTCCATTATACACACAACCTCCCTCCAAGCACACACAGCTTCCTCTGCACACACACCTACGCGTGCCCTACACATATGCACGCAGCTCTTATCACACATACACACAAACCAGCCCACGCACCCACACACAGAAAACCCCTGCAAACACTTACTCGTTTAATACAAACACACACACAAACACAACCCCAGGTACCCACTCCTGGGTTCTCTGGGAGGGAGAGCGACTACAACCCAGTGCAATCCCTTCTCACAAACTCCTACTTGCCCCCTGCCCCCTCCACCCACATAGAAACGCGCCCAGCACATCCCCACACCAGACCCCTTTCATACACACACACTGTGCTCCTCCTCAAAAGGGGCATCTCACCCTGCAGACAAAGCACTCGGGGTGCCAGAGGTAGTTGAGGGCCGAGATGTAGTTCTCCAGAATGGCCTGATTGCAGCCCTGGCACCTGGTGGAAAAGAGCTCGTAGTAATCCTGCCGGCAGTACTGCTTCCCGTCCTTCTCGTGAAAGCCTGCAGGGAGAAACAGAGCGTTGTCAGAGATGCCGTTCCAGCCCCAGCGTCCCCCGACAGGCCCCTTCCAGCCCTGGGCAAGCCTCCCCCTGATCTTACTAACACTCACCTTCTTCTCCGAAAGGTCTCCCACACTTCACACAGCAGAAATGCTCTGGGTGCCAATTTTTATCAAGAGCCGTCACCATTTTCTGGAAGGGAAAGAGAATTGAGTAGTGTCAGAGCAAGAGAGAGAGGGAGTAGCACACTGCATTCACAGCAGTACTCCACTGGGCTCTCTCTCCTGACACTGACACACTCCCTATGTGATGCTGCCCCATTGTTTTACGTGAGATCACGGTGTGTTCTGTAGAGTCACACTGGACTGGAGTGCACTGCAATTATAATTCACTGCATCACATCACACTGCCTTGTAGCCCCTAGTACACTCTCCCCTCAAACGGCACTACACTGCATTCTGTCCCCAGGCACTGCATTCTACCTTGATACGCTGCATTACACTGCACTGTGCCCTGTGCTCCTGCTGTGTTACATTGCATCTGAGTACTCTTGACACAAAATTCTATCCCCTCATACTGCATTGCACTGCATGCTGACACAGAAGTGCAGTGCGCCTCTTTGCACTGCTTTACATTCTGCTCTGGTTGCATCACATCATACAGTCCTGTATGCCCCCAGCCCTGACACTGCCTCCCATCCTCTCCCCTCACTCATTGCACTGCATTCTGGCTGCATCACACTGCACTGCACACACACTGCATTCTAGCCCTTCATCCTACACTGCACTGCATTTTGGCCACATCTCTCTGCACTGTCCTCCAAAGCACTGCATTCTAGCCTCTCCCACCTCACTGAGTTTTGGCTGAGCCACACAACACCGTGCATCTTCCCCCCCAGCCGTGCACTGGGTTGTAGTTGCTCCCGCTGCTTTTCATTACGCTCTGTTCCCCAGCAGTGCATCGCCCTGCATTCGGCCATGCAGAGTGACAGCTTGCAATGAAAGCGCACTGCACTCACATGAAAGATGGGCTCGTTGCAGAGGCCGCAGCGGGGAGAGAAGAGTTGGAAGTAGTCCCACTCGCAGTAGGGGGCACCATCCTTTTCAAAGAAGTTGCTGCCTCCCATCTCTTTCTGGCAGTGGGTGCAGACAAAATGTTCAGGATGCCAAGTGTTCCCGAGGGCTGTTACCACCTGGAGGAAATTGAGGGGATAAAAACAGAAGGATCCAAATACCCTCTCCTCCAGGAGAAGAAACCAGGAGTTCTGGCTCCCCCCCCGTTCTAACCCACTGGCCCCCACTCCCCTCCCAGAGAACCCAGGAGTCCTGGCTCCCAGCCCCCCCTGCTCTAACCCACTAGCCCCCACTCCCCTCCCAGAGAACCCAGGAGTCCTGGCTCCCAGCCCCCCCTGCTCTAACCCACTAGCCCCCACTCCCCTCCCAGAGAACCCAGGAGTCCTGGCTCCCAGCCCCCCCTGCTCTAACCCACTAGCCCCCACTCCCCTCCCAGAGAACCCAGGAGTCCTGGCTCCCAGCCCCCCCTGCTCTAACCCACTAGCCCCCACTCCCCTCCCAGAGAACCCAGGAGTCCTGGCTCCCAGCCCCCCCTGCTCTAACCCACTAGCCCCCACTCCCCTCCCAGAGAACCCAGGAGTCCTGGCTCCCAGCCCCCCCTGCTCTAACCCACTAGCCCCCACTCCCCTCCCAGAGAACCCAGGAGTCCTGGCTCCCAGCCCCCCCTGCTCTAACCCACTAGCCCCCACTCCCCTCCCAGAGAACCCAGGAGTCCTGGCTCCCAGCCCCCCCTGCTCTAACCCACTAGCCCCCACTCCCCTCCCAGAGAACCCAGGAGTCCTGGCTCCCAGCCCCCCCTGCTCTAACCCACTAGCCCCCACTCCCCTCCCAGAGAACCCAGAAGTCCTGGCTCTCGGCCCCCCCTGCTCTAACCTACTAGCCCCCACTCCCCTCCCAGAGAACCCAGGAGTCCTGGCTCACATCCCGCCTGCTCTAACCTACTAGCCCCCACTCCCCTCCCAGAGAACCCAGGAGTCCTGGCTCACATCCCCCCTGCTCTAACCTACTAGCCCCCACTCCCCTCCCAGAGAACCCAGGAGTCCTGGCTCCTACTAGCTCACACTCTCTGGTTATTTTGCTGTCCAGGACAAATAACCTTAACACACACACAGACTCCCTCTATGAGTCCATCTAAGGCTCCCCTCACTCTCCGCTTCTGATATGAAGCTGCTTCCTTGGGGCTCCAGGGATGCTTAGAAACTGCTGCTGCAAGTGGGGCCAGGACAGGGTTAGTAAGCACCATCGCTGGGCCTGTATCCCTCCCTCCCTCCATCCCAGCCACAGGGGGGCATCAGGTTGCTTTCCAAAGCATTCCCATTGGTTGGCAAGGGGTTGGGAGCTGGAACTTGGGGATCCAACACAGCAGCTTCTGGGGGGATTTGGGAATGCAATGCCACGCCCAGAAGGGACCTCGCCCTAGCCAACGTGCCATGGAGGAGCCGGCACTACACAACGAAGAATTTTATGATAAAGGAAAGCCTGGCTCCCAGAGGCCACACCCTAGGAATTAGAAGCCACACCCCCACATTTCAGAGATTCCGCCCTCAAAACTCAGAAGCTCCACCTCCAGGGCTCAAAAGCCCCACCTCCAAATCCCAGAGGCCCTCTCCAAATCCCCAGACGTCTTGCCCCCAGGTCCCAGAGGCCTCACCCCAGTGTTCTCAAGCTGCAATCCCCAAATCCCAGAGGCTCCATCCTGGGAACTCAGAAGCCCCACCCCCAGATGTCCAAAGCTCCACCCCTAGATCCCAGAAGCCACACACCCCTTGAGACAACAGGGATCATGGTTCAAAAGCCCCCTTCCAAAACTCAATGGCTCCACCCCAGGAGTCAGAAATCTCATCCCCAAGGATTTCATGCGCCATCCCAACAGTCAGAGGCCCCTCCCCTTTTTAAAAAAAAGGAGCGATGGCGACAGCCTTCTCTCTACCCAAGAAGACTTGGATAGTACAAAACTAATGAAAAGAGAAACAGGACCCACAACTATGTACACAAAAACTGGTGTATTATATCATATAAATAACAAAATATTGCTCTTATAAATAAATTTCTGTTAATAATGCATCCCACATATACACGTATTATACCAAAACAAAATACATATGTATGTCAAACTGCATGAAACATGTGAAATCAGACACAGAACTCATCACATAGACGGACGTGTATGATGTCAGAGTTAATATGATGAAAAAGCAACAAATTGGTTCTGTGCCCCTCAACAACGGAGGGCTCTAGTGTGTAATCACATACAGAACTGTGAGTCCAGACGCGTTTCGGGGCCACTGCCCCTTCCTCAGTGGACAAACACCCAATAAATACAGCAAATTCAAAGTGTGTTCGGATCTGCAGGACAATGAGCGTAACTTTCTTATATGCAGCTGCCGCCTCTTTAAGGGCTGATATCACTGCTGGTGTAGTAGCCTATACATTCAAACCAACAAAAAACTGGAAAAGATATCTTCACCCAACAATTCAAAGCCCAGTTTCCACAGTCCGCTCTGACTCCAAATACACTACCTTGCTGTTGTAACTCACCGCCAGCTGCAGGGCTGTGGAAACTGAGCTTTGAATTGTTGGGTGTTGGCTTGGCAGGCCGGCATTTGTAACAAGCGTGTCACTCTGCATTCTCTGTTGTAGAGAGGCTCCTTTTTGCACAGCTAGAGGAGCACAAGGGCCAGCGCCGCAGTGAGTGTCCGAGCCTCTTCCCTCTCGGTTTCTTCCCCCCCCCCCCCCCTGTTTTATGTGGACATTGACAGCAGTGTCTGTTGCAAGTATAATTGGCATCAGCTTAACAGTTTTGAATTTAAGACTCTTAAGGCACTGATTTGGGATTTTGTGAAGTTTTGCCAGTTTAGAAGATATCTTTTTCAGCTTTTTGTTGGTTTGAATGTATAGGTACAATTTGGGGCTACTACACCAGCAGTGATATCAGCCCTTAAAGAGGCGGCAGCTGCATATAGGAAAGTTACGCTCATTGTCCTGCAGACTTTGAATTTGCTGTATTTATTGGGTGTTTGTCCACTGAGGAAGGGGCAGTGGCCCCGAAACGCGTCTGGACTCACAGTTCTGTATGTGATTACACACTAGAGCCCTCCGTTGTTGAGGGGCACAGAACCAATTTGTTGCTTTTTCATCATATTAACTCTGACATCATACACGTCCGTCTATGTGATGAGTTCTGTGTCTGATTACACATGTTTCATGCAGTTTGACATACATATGCATTTTGTTTTGGTATAATACGTGTATATGTGGGATGCATTATTAACAGAAATTTATTTATAAGAGCAATATTTTGTTATTTATATAATATAATACACCAGCTTTTGTGTACATAGTTGTGGGTCCTTTCTCTCTTTTCGTTAGTGCCCCTGCCCTTTCCCCATCCCCTGGGGGGGGGGGGGTGTCTGACCTGTCCTGCGATTGGCTTCTGGCAGGAGGCACACAGCCCCTTGGCTGTGGTGGAGATGCCCTGGCGGCTCAGGTCCGATTGCAGCATCCCCAGCATGGTGTCCAGATTCCCGCTGGGTGCTGCCACTACTGCTGTCCCCGCCGGCGGCGGCTGCTGCGGGGGAGGAGGAGGCCCTGACTCCGTAGCTGACACAGGTGGGCTGGCGCACACGGATGAGAGCACCGGCTGCTGGGCTGGAGAAGCCACTGCAGGGACAGGGGTCACCCCTGGGAGCTGCAGTGGGGAGAGAACAGCGGGCATGAGATGATGGGGCTTTCCCCTGAACCCCGAGGCACTTAGCCAGCCTTCAGGGGGTGCTAATTAATGACCCATCCACGGGTAATTCACGGCCCGATGCCTATCCCTTGTTCCACAGGCCACCCCTCACATCCCAGAGAATCCACCTCCTGGATTCCAGGGGCCATGCCAGAACGGGTCTCATACACTTGCACACCCACAGACTCCCTCACACTCAGACACACATTCGCTTGCACACTTACAGCCTCTTGATTCTCCCTTTCGTACTCAGACTGTTATTCAGAGACTCTCTTGCACACCCTTGCACTTTCACACACACACCCCACTGACACATACTAGCGCACACTCCATGAACACTTATAACTCCCTGCTGCTCCCTCCCACACTCCCCTCTAGCGGATCCCGGAATCAGCTGAACAAGGTACCAACCCTGCAGCACACCCACCCACCCCAATCCAATATGCACACCCGGACTCACACACGCGCCACACTCACATTGCTCTGAACCCGGAAGTCCGAGAGAGAAGCCATGAGCTTGTCCAGCTCCAGGGTGGCTGAGGTGGCTGATGGTTTCACTGGGGAAGAAGTGGACCCTGTGGAGCTGGGGAACAAAACCAGACAGCCTGCAGTTACAAAGCTAAGAAAAATATGAGGTCCCTTGGCAACCAGCCTCTCAGAACCCCAGAGCTGCACACTGTCCCCTCACCCGGCCTGAAATGCAGCTGCCTCTGGGGTGGGGGGGCGGCTGTTTATACCGGGATCCCTCGCCCAGCGCTGAGATGCAGCTGCCTCTGGGGTGGGGGCGGCTGTTTATACAGGGATCCCTCGCCCGGCACGGAGATGCAGCTGCCTCTGGGGTGGGGGCGGCTGTTTATACAGGGATCCCTCACCCAGCGCTGAGATGCAG
>QEPC01007324.1:5198-30589 GCA_003113815.1 Sphenodon punctatus
AACAAAGCCAAACCCCCTGCGATACGGCCTCGGCTCCCCTTCTTAACACCCCCATGTAAATGAACATCAAATCCCTTAAGACCAAGGGAGGTCTCCTTCTCTAACCATGTTTCTTGCAGACATACAAGATCAAAGCTGTCTATAAATTCCAGCCAATCCTTGTCCTTAATCTTAGATCTAAGCCCCGCTATTCCTTCCTTCCAGTCCCCCATTCCTTCTAGTATGTAGCTGGGTGTTCACCAGCTGGGATACTTCTTGTCTCCACCTTCACCACCTGCCTGAGAACTTAGGCCCTAAAGTTCTGCTCTCAATGTTCTCCATGTAGCCCCCCTGGATGAACAGAGGTCGGTGTGTCTGTCCACAGCCCACGTCTCCTTGGAGTGGCACTGTGGAGGGCTGTCTGGGCAGTGCTGTCGGCAAGGGTCACTGCGGGGTAACCCCGTACACCTTGTGAAGGGCCTGAGACTTGGCAGAGCAGGTACCCCAGCACTGGCTGCCGTGGGGCCAGGGTCAGATTTTTATTTCTATGAAAATCCAGTCACCCACTGGCTGCAGGTGGGCAGAGTAAAACAAGTTGGAGACAGTTTCTTCACAACCTGTGGAACTCAGTGTTGCAGGATGCTTAAGAACATAAGTGCCATACTGGGTCATATCAATGGTCCATCAAGCCTGGCATCCTGGAGGCTACATCCCCTGTACCTAATTGGCTAGTAGCTGTTAATGGACTGACACTCCAAAACATAGCCATACTTTTTAAAAAAAACAAAAAAACAATCCTTTTTTAAAAAACCCAACTATACTAGTGACATTGAGCACATCTTCTGGCAACAAATTCCACAGTTAGTTGTGCATTGAGTGGAAAAAATACTCTTTAAAAAAATTCTAAATCTCCTGCTAGTTAGTTTCATGGAGTGTCCCCTAGTTCTGGTACTGTTTGAGAGGGTAAATAACTGCTCCCTATTTACTTGTTTCACACCACTCATGATTTTTATAAGCTTCTATCATATCCTGTATACCATCTTTTCTCCATCCTGAAGAGCACTAGCCTAACAGAAGCCGGTCCATATCCTTCATCATTTGTGGTTCCCTCTATACCTTTTCTAGTTCTATTATATTTTTTATATGGGGCAAGCAGAACTGCACAGTATTCATGGTGCAGTTGCACTGTAGGTTTACATAGAGGCACTATGATATTTTCAGTCTTACTCTATCGCTTTTGAAGTCAAAAGTGGAACAGGCATTAGGCAAGGATTGGTTAAATGCATTGGAGCTTGGGTCCATTAGTCGACTAGCTGAGATGTTTGTGATCCAGAATCGCCTTGGGCCACGGGGCACAGGATTCCTCAGTAGCTGGGGTGGGGGATAGGGCAGCTTCACACCCTCTGGCAGCGGATGCACCGCCTGCGTCCAGCTGTTCAGGTTAATGTGTCTTAGGTGGGAGTGAATCAGGGGAGCACTCCTAGTAGAGCTTTGGCAGGGGAAGGTGGTAATGGCACAACCAAGCCAGTCCCCCCAGTAATCCGCTTCCTCCCCAACAGTGTCCGCAAGCAAGTGGTGAACATCCCCTCATTCATCGTGCGGCTGGACTCTCAGAAGCACATCGACTTTTCCCTGCGCTCCCCGTATGGTGGTGGCCGCCCTGGCCGTGTCAAGAGGAAGAATGCCAAGAAGGGGCAAGGCGGCGTAGGGGCTGGTGATGATGAGGAGGAGGATTAAGGGCAGAGGTGAATGGAGGGGCGTCACTGTGGAGTGTTCATATAATAAAAGAGTGGAATTCTACCCATGGAAGTGGTATTGGCTGGGGGAGTTGTTTGCTCGCTGTGCTGGGGCCAGGGTGGCATAGTTCCCCGTGCTTCGCTGCTTTTTCTCTCGGTCAGGGAGGAACTTGCCTGGGGCGGGGGGAGAGATCTGAGAAGAGAAATCTGGTCATGGGTGGTGGTGCCTTTGAAAACTGTTTGCACAACCTCCACCACAGGGTAGACCACACTGTGTGGCCACACCCATCACCTGCACCCCTTTCTTGCTGCTTGCATCTGTGGGTGGCAATGAACCCTACCCTAGCATGCCGTGATGCGGGGCAGAAAAGTTTGTTATAACGTTTGGGTTCTAAAAATGCATTGTGCTTTTTAGATTTTTTTTCCTAATTAAATTATAGGGCCACAGTTGTAGCCCTATAGTTAAGGCGGTAGCAAAGTCATTCAACAGGGCGTATGGTGTTCAATGAGTCAGTAGAGCAAAAACATATAGTTGGGGGGACCATTCTAGCTTTCCTCCAGCAACATGTGTTCTGTGATTACAAACTGATGTGTCGGGGGGTCCCCATCCCTCACGTGCCTCTGCCTGCTAGTAGTGTTGCAGCAGCAGCAGGGACACCAATGGCACTGGGAGATAAAGTGGTTTGTTTATAAACAACTTGTGAGTGATCAGAAGGTTTTTGCCTGGCTCCCACCAGTCTCACAACTGGGCTGTGCATGCTCACCATAGTCAAATAATAGACCACGTGATGGTCTTGAGTTCCTCTAGTATAAAAAGCACTCTCCCCCTCAGAACAACCGTTCTTTCCAACCTATATTAAGAAAATTCCATGCAGGACTAGAAGGGTGGGTGTTGTGAGAATGGTCAAAGCCATCTCAAAGAACCTTGTTTACAAGGCAGCAACCTTCTGTTTCTCTTCGAGTGGCTCATCACAGCCTGTTTTTACACAGCTCCGCCAGGTAGTGGATCTGTAAGTACGCTGGTGCATGGGCGGGGCATGCACATGGCCGCACATCATCCTCATCTGCACCCACAGAGCAACCAACGTTTCCCCCGGTTGCTCCGTGCATCGGGACGAGATGGTGGGTGAGTGGGGATGCATGTTAGATGCGCACATGCACCCCCACTCACTGGATGTGGACGTTACATCGATACTTATACTATCTTAGGTAGGAATTTAGGATGTAAAGTAATATCTATTTGAGCTTGGAACATCTGCAAGTATAGTTCTGAAATTAAGAAGTTAGTGAAATAGCAGCCATAATAATGAAGTTATTGCTAATGGGAATACTGTCTTTAACCCCCCCCCACCCTATAGCTTATTTGCACCCCCATATAATCAATTCACGCTGCCCTGGGAATACAAATGAGATGCTTATGGGGTGGGGACAACATGAATTGATTATGGATGGATGGATCTCGCTTTTCATGGCATAATATGCTTAATAGGCTTGCTGCATTTTAGGTGTTTGATAGCAGCGCCCCCAGGCCTGCTGAGCTGGGTGCCACCCCTAACTGCTGGCAGAACACACGGGCCCTTCTTGGCCAGGAGCCCATTGCACCCTAGCTATGCCCCAGTCTAGTGCATGACTGATCAATTTGAATGTTTGTGAGGTGAGTGTGCATGTGTGATGAGAGCATGCGTGTACTGTGTGAGGTGAGAGCAGGTGTGTGAATGAGTATGTGATCTCTTACATGACACCCACGCAGTGGCATGGGTGGGTGCGTCCCGTATGAAAGACGTTTGTGCACTCCTGTGTAACACGCACTTCCACCCGTCACCCCTGCACATAGACCTGCAAAAAAAAACAGGTTGCTCCATGTGGGGATGGGCGGGCACCTGCCGTGTTCTTGTGTCAGGGGCCAGCTTACGCATTAACAAAACTACTAAGTTGCAAAAGGGCAAATTACCTAGACAAAAAACCTTAGGTTTAAGAAGCATTACAAACTAAGGCAACTTCTTATTCATTTTAAATTATGACAACTGAAATTAAACTATACATACCTCATCACATATTCCTCATGTATAAATATTGTTCAGTGACCATACCACGCACATGTAGCTTAATTTCAATTGTCATATAGGTTGGTCTGATATTTAATAAAGTGGCCTTGATATACAACTTACTGTCCTGTTAATGTTTGAGTATACTTTGTAATGCTGACTTAATAAGCTTCTTAAACCAAAGGTTTTTTTGTCTAGGTAATATTTTAGTTCAACTACTGTTGCCTATTGTAGAAATTTTTGAGATATTTATCCAGCACAAAGCTAACTGTACTTGTTGAATTTTGTTTCCCAAGTACATGCTGAATCAAATCCCAGTTGCTTAGGGCATTGGAAAATGTTTTGGAAAAAATTGTATTGGGACATGTCCTTGAAAATGTTCTTATCCAACATTTTCTGGAAAACCTATATCGCTGCTAGCACGTGAGCACAGCAGGGGGTCCTCTGCTCTTCATGGAGTAAGAAACAGGTCAATTCCTCATTTGGAAATTTTGCCTCATTTTCTAGTTGGCTTTAAGCAATAGCCAGCATCATCCCTGATGCCTTCCTCTGGCTGTTCTGCAATGGTGGAACTTCCTGCAAGATTCTTTTAAGGTTGTAGCCCCAGAAGCACCTGTGTGTCTGATCCATCTCCCTCTTTTCCTCCTGGGCCGGGGCAGGAAAAGCAAAACCTGCACTAGATCATGATAGTCCCCCTGAGTAAGTCTTGTTTGGGCAGGTCTGAGCCAATTCTGTATAGTAGCCCCTACAGGGGAAAAGGCCATGGATTCCATTCCCTATTGAGCTTAGTGTGTGTGATTGCTTGCCAAAAATTTTAATCCAGTCTATGTTAGAGATGGGGAAGAGTTAATTTCCCTGCAAGGGGAAGGGGTCTGTGCCCCCCCAAAGGGTAAGAGCACCCTCTTTTCCCTGCCCCCCCCCTCATTCACCAGCAGAGCTCAGAGACCCCAAGTCTTCATTGGGCTTGGCTGTCTGACTGACTGACTAGCAGTGAAACAAGCCCCATAACTGCCCCTCCGTAATCACTCACTGGCTGCAATAGGGCCAGGGCTGGATTATCTAAAATCAGGGGTGTAAGGGATGCCTGCTCCCTGAGCAGAGATGGGGGGGGCAGCAGTTGGGTTATATGACAGTTTGGAGTAAAAGCTCAAGCTAGCATCTTCCCAGTTTGGTGTTGAGCTCTTAAATAGTGGCTTTGGCAAGAGCGGCCTGTAACAGAAGCTGTCCACTGGTTCCCTGGAACCCTCATGTCTACAATAGAGCTATGGAGATAACGGTGCAATTCTTTCACCCTTGTGGATCCTGTGGAGGTAAAAAAAAAAAAAGTGTTCACCCCACCAACAGCCCCTGATACCCAGCCTTGAGCTCTACTAACAATGGGCTTTCCTCCCCCGGCTCTGCTATCCTGCCCATCAGTCCCCTGACCTTCAAACCAGGGAGTTACAATACGGTTTGAAAGCAGCTGATACGGGTTCTTTTAACTACTAAAATGTTTTCCTGTAATAACTTTTGTTTCCTAAGCCACAGCCTGTTACAGTAATGACCCAGAGAGAAGACATTGATCCAGGAGATTGACTGCTTTGAGGGTGGCGATCTCTTGGCCTGCAGAGCTGCCATGTGGAAATGTAGATTATACAGGGATGCCATTGGGCGAGTGAAGAGACAGAGGAATGCAGAGAGATTTATTCCATCAGTACAGCGCTGTATATTTTGCATCCCTCCCCCAAAAGGTTATACCTCTTCCCACACCCACCTAGGGGAGGGATAACCAACCGTAGGGGTGAGCCTGCTCCCTGTGCTTGGGGGGGAAATGCAGAAATGTCCCCCAGTGTAGGGTGCTGATCTTGACGCCCGTGCTAGAGATGGGTAGTGGGGGTGTTGTGCCCGCTAGCTGCGCAGGGTGTTCCGCAGGGCCCTGGGCACGGGTAGCCCTTCCAGGTCGGCAGCGCTGCCCCCTCCTCTCAAGACGCTGGCCCGTACAGCGCGGCGGCACAACTCCTGCAGTGCGGGCACCTTGCAGCGCAGGGGGCAGGCCAGGGCCAGAGGCTCCAGTGAGCGCCCTTCGCTCTCCAGGTAGCAGTGTCCCCCTGCCGGGGTGACTGCCTCCCGGCTCTGGCGCAGATAGTGCTCCACCAGGTGCACCACGCAGCCAAAGGCTGGTGGGGGCACAGTGCAGGCTGGCGGCCCCTCCAGGTGGAAGGCTGGGCCCTGCTGTTGGATGCGCAGGTTGGTGATGCCGGCGCCAGTGCGGACGCTCAGGGTGAAGAGGTGCCGGGGATCGGCCGAGTCGCGCACCAAGAAGGCCCCGGGCTGGTGGGGAAGGAGCAGCTGTTTGGCTTGGGCCCCGGAGAGCGTCCCCCAGTAGAAACCGCTGGCCTCCAGCCGCTCCAGCGCCCCCTCCACCCGCTCAAATTCCCCGCAGAAGCTGCGGTAGTGGTAGGGTAGGGCGGGGGTGCGGCGCATAGCGGGGGGGCAGCACCAGCACAGGGGCAGCATTGTGGCTCTGCCCTGGGGCTGAACGGGGGGGCTCACCGGAGGATCATCTGTAGGGGGAGAAAGAGAGAAAAATCAATCACAGCGAGGGGGAGGGAAGCTGCAGGTGGGGATCCCAGCCCTAGTGACTCAGACCTATTAGCTATTCAGCTGATACCTGGAAACCCTCAGGGCAGATTCCTAGATTTGCCATTAATGTGCAATTAATGGCTGGCATAGCAGCCTTTCCCAGCATCACACTGCCCGCTCTCAGAAAACCAAGGAGCCCTGGTTCCCAGCCCCTCTAACCCCTCCCAGAAAACCCAGGCTCCCAGTCCCCCATTCCCTTCGGTAAACAGTCATTCAGTCATAATCACAGAACTGGTTAGTTAGTTCCCATTGCATCTAGCAGGGAGGTGTTGGGATACACGCACAGAGCTGATATGTTTGAAGTTTATCTAACACTGGATACAAAGTTGTATGTTCTCCCCCCCCCCCCCCACCCACACACACAAAAACATACCATATGCACACTAAAACCATGATAAACTCAGGCCACAGTCGCACACATGCATGCAAAAAGCTGTGTAAATACACCAATCAACACATTCAAAAACACCCACCAGTGGGCCAATCACATTCAAATATATGGAAGGTGTCATGTTTAAACACACACACATACACTTACTCTCAAACATAGGAAGGGTGTATTTACACCACACAGCCTGCTGTATGGTGTTTAAATGTAAGTGTGGGTCGGTTTTGTGGAGGTGCATGGCTTTGTCTATGTGTTTGTAAGTCTGTCTGTTCTTCTGTCTAGGCACTCCGTGACATGGGGATGGTTCATTTTGGGTACTGACTGGTGTTTGAGATCAAGTCACAGCTAGTGATTTAACCAAGGGCAGGAAGAGTCATCATTGGGTGCTTTTAGATGGATGTGGAGGCAGCTGCCCCTGGAGCTGCTCCAGGGGTTCACCCCCATGTCCACCCACTTAGCCCTACGTAGGTTAGCTTCAAACAACCCAATGCCCCCTCCCCCACACCATAGAGTTGCAGGCAATCACCAGACACTCTAGGCTGGCACCTGCAACTCTATGGTGTTGCCCAGGGCAATGGTAAGCCAAAAGTGGGGCTGCCAAGCAGGCATACAGCTGCTCCCCCAAGTCGGTGTGGCACTCTGGGATGTTACGGAACGCCACCAGCAGGGCTACCCTGGAGCAGCCTGCCTCCATATCTGGCAGGGCCACCTGTGGAGGGGGAGGACTAGCGTGGTCAGCACCCGGGGCAGCTGTCTGTCTAAAAGCACCCTTTGTGTTGCCAATTGCCGTTTCAGTCACAAGATCGTGGGGAAGAAGCGGGGGCAGCATACACACTGTATTTGGGAGCTTGTCCCAGCTCCAAACCAACCCCAGGGACAGAGCCGCTCACTGGACCAGCTCCTCTCACTGCACCACCCCCCTGGCTTCTTTGCACCCCCCAGCCCTATGATCATAGGATTGGGGGAGAACCTTAAAGGCCATCTAGCCTTAAAGGCCTTGCTCCAAGGTCGGAGGTCCTGTCCCAACAACAGCACACAGAGACACTTGCCCAGCCAAATATCCAAGAAAGGAGATTCCACAACCTCCCTCAACAACCGAGTCCATCGCTTGCCTGTCCTTAAAGCCTGGAATTCCTGACATTGGACTCTAATCTCCCTTGCTATAGACAAAGCCCATTCCAACTTTTTTCTGTCTTTTTTTGGAAGAACCTTTTAGATGTTTGAAGGTTGTTTTTATATTCTCCACTGATCAATCCTTAGTCATCTTTTCTCCACACTGAACATTTCGGATTCCCTCAGCCTTTCTTTATACGACTTGTGTTCCAGCCTCTTTAGCACCTTGGTTGTTCTCATCTCAATCCACTCCACTTTGCTAACTCTATAATTCTGGCTTGCTGCACACCTGAGGAGGGATCCCGTGTAATACAAAAGCTCCCACACTCACTCACAGAAGTTGGTCCAATCAAATAAATCATCTGAGCTACTTTGTCTCCATCTCTTACATCTGAACCATCATGGCAATCTCCTGACTCTGATTGGTTGATGTTCCCCTTGAATGTTCCAGCTGAGACCTCACTGCTTTGCACATTGTTTCCCATGTCTTGTTGGACCCACTGTTTCTGCTAACGGTGAGTCTGGCTAGTCAGGAATGGATGTGCAGTGGAGTACGTGATAACCACATTCCAATATTTCCTAGGCTGCCTTAGAGTAGATGGAGAGCAGGGCCAACAAGGGAAGGACAAGAGGCAATGGACTTCAGCTGCAGAAAAGCAGAACTCGGTTCAATATTTGGAAGCGCTTCCTGTCTGACGGAACAGTCCTCCTGGACTCTTGTGTTCCATTTCGGAGACTGCTTTCCAAGAAGGATGTTGACAAACTGAAGAGGATCCATAGGAGAGCAATGAAGGGGCTGGAGGACAAGCCCTGTGAGGAAAGGTTGAAAGAATGGGGTGTGTTCAGCCTAGAGGAAAGATGAGCAGTTTTCAGACAGCTAAGAAGATGCAAGACAAAAAAGATGGACATTTGTTCTTCACCATCACTGAAAATAGAACCAGAGGGAGCACAAAGGGAGGTTTCAGTTACATATTAGGGGAAGCTTTCTGACTTCAAGAATCACTGAGCAATGGAGTCAGCTGTCCCAGGGTGAGGAAATTGAGTTCTCCTTCCTTGGCTGTTTTCAAGATCCATCTGTCTGCAAGGCTGTAGGTAGAGGAGCAGGGAGTTGGACTAGATGTTTCTTGAGGTCTGGAAGGCCAAGGGTACTGGATATATTTAGCCCGAGAGGAGAAGGCTGAGGTATATTTCTCCAACTTCCTCCTCAAAACCTCCAGGAAGGAAAATCTCCTTTTGCACCTTGTTCCATTAACTCTGACCCATTTTTATGATCAGGAAATTCTTGCTAATGTTCAATAACAACCGACCACTAAGACCAGAGGCAGTGCCACACTGGGTCAGAGGGACCAGCGGTTCATCTAGCCTAGCAGTCCCTCTCTAACAATAGCCAAGTTCTTGCTTCAGAGAAATGCACAAGAAGTCTTAAGGGAGCAATCCATTGCCTGATGTTCCCTCCCAGCTCCTGACAGTCAGAGGTCTCAAACCCAGATCAACTTGACCAATAGCCATTTATGGAACTAGCATCTAAGAACTATTGAGTTATGCTACTGGCTTTCACAACATCCTCTGGCAATGAGTTCCACAGGTTAATTGTACACCGAGTTGGGAGGGGGGGGGGAATACTTCCCTTTATTTTTCTTAATTCTGTTGCCAGTAAATTTCTTTGGGCTTCTCTCAGTTCTAGTATTTTAAGATGGGGTAAATAGCCACCCCCTATTTACTTGCTCTGCTCCACTCATGATTGTGTAAACTTCTTGTCCTTTCTCAGGGATTGTTTAACTGCATGTGGTCCCAGGTAAGGGGCAGGCTAGATAGCCTTTAAAGGATCCCTTCCTGGTCTACAATTGCAGGGCTGAAAATCACTTCCATCCACCCAAAAAACAGAATTATTACAAATTCAGAACATAAGAATCACTGGGCATTTTTACACACCCCTTAAAGTTCCAGATTTTTCAATCTTCTGGGATTACAAATCCACAAGTAAGTTCCGGCTGCATTTTTCTCACACACTGCCCCAAGGCAGTTCCTGGATGCATTCTTCACACACACACACTGCCCTGAGGCAGCCTAAAGTAGCCACAGCTGTAGACCTGACAGGCTGCCATGGAAACCAAGTGACCACAGCTGCCTGGAGCAAAGCAGTTTACCAGGAGAACTTTTTACACAAAAGTTCTGGGAGAAGTTCTACACAGAAGTTCAAAGAGCCAGATGTTTAAGATCTGGGTGAGTGATTTAGACACACAGAAAGTTCAGGATGTAACAGTAAACATGCAGGAGAAATGTGTGTGTAAAAACACCCACTGTACTGGTTCAGACTAATGGGCCATCTAGCCCAATATCCTGTCTCGAACAGCAGCATTTCTCTGCACAAACAGGTCATAACAGAGTGATCAATTCCCTGCTGTTTGCTCCAGACAGACAGAGGTCTTATCCCCTGCCCAATTTGACTATATTAAGAATATAAAAAGTGGCACCGGTGGGGCAGACCAATGCCCCCCTATGAAACCCGGCTTTTACCTTTTAGCGCCAAAGGCGTTCTCTGGATTCCGCCTACAGCAGGAGCGGCGGAAATTCAGTCGCCCAAGTTCGCTTCACCGATGGGACGGAGTCTGCCACGCTGAAGAATAAAAGGATTAATCCGCAGATGGGAGAGCGCGGAATTAGCGGTGGGATGATTGGGGGATCTGCTTTCCCGAGGCTATTGCCACCCACCGGCGAGGGAGGGGATAAAGCGGTTGTCTCTCCCCTTTGCAAAATAATTGCCACTTCTGGCTGGGTTTCCAGGAAGAGTGTGTGTGTGTACGTACGTAGGTACGTACGTGTGTAAGCAATAAGCTGTCCTGTTGCAGAAAGCTCTCTGCTTTGCTGGCTGCACTGGCGGTGGGAGAGGCATAGGCGGGAAGGAGGGAGCATTAACAATGTTACTGTTCCATGCAAACTGATCTTTGGGGCTTACACTGACCCCGGGCTGCAATGGGGGTTGAGGGAGGGGGCGACTCTGTTTTCTGGAAGGGGGGGGTATTATTTTTATGAATGGCCCTGGCTTTCATTGGCTGCGAGGGGGGGGGGGGCTGCGTCGTCAGGCTCTGATTGGCCAGCAGGGACTAGGTACACCCCAGCCCCCCTCCTTCCTCTGGGTGATTCCTGGAAATGTGGAGGGAGTTTTGGTAAAAGGGGAGGGTGTTGTGGGCTGCCTGGAGGAGGAAGAGTTTGTTGAAACACATACACACCATTAACCATTCAGAGCCCTGAACAGGAATCCTCTCAGGCAAAGAAAACCCCTTTTCTTTTTTTTCTTTTTGCAAAGGGTCTTCTCCTGTTTATTCAGTTTCCTCTGTGTGAGTTTGTATATCAACACAGTGTACATTTATTGTGTGTCTGTAGTGTGCATGTGTATAGACAGTGTGCATGCACTGTGTGTCTACTATAGTGTGTGTCATTGTGTATGTAGTGTGTATGCAGTGGATGAGTCTTTGTATATGTATACGGTATAAGGGCCTATTTTGCGTGTATAGCACGTGTGTGTGTATGCAGTGCACTTACAGTGTGTACATACAAGGTATGTGTTTTGTGTATCAATGCAATGTGGAGTACATAGTATGTCTATTGTGTTTGTAGTGTGTAAGCAAAGCAGTTACTGTGTGTATATTGTCTGAGTGTATAGTGTGTGCATGGAGTTACTGAGCATATACTTTGTGTGTGTGAAAGAACTGTGAGATGATCATGAGTGTCCACAGTGTGCATAGTGTCAAGGCCGAATGTGTTTTTGGGGAGGGGAGGGAGGTAATTGTGTATATGTATGTTCTGTGGGTGGGTGAGATTATGGCAGAAGTTTGTGTGTGTGTGTGTGTGTGCTGTGAGTCACACTGAGTGGTCAGTGTCCAGTATGGCTGTGTAGCAGAGGTGTGGGTGTGTCTATGTGACACACACTGTTTTGGGGGGAGGGGATGTATACACTGTGCACAAGTATGCCACGTGTGTGTGTGTGAGAGAGCATGTGTACATGCAGTATTAATAGCTCATATACAGTGCTGAGAACAGAGACCCGTTTAGTCTAATGAATACGGAACCAAATCACTGGGGGGTTGGGGGTGGGTGTTCCAGGAAAGACACTAAGCGCACCATCCAGAGGCGGCCCTACCCCTGTCTCTACTGTAACCCACTAGCCTTCCCTTCCATCCCAGCCAGCAATCCCAGGAAATCTGGCTCCTAGTCCCATCAGCCCATTGCCCCCCACTCCCCTCCCAGAGAACCCTGTAGTCCTGGCTCGTCCCAGCCCCCCCTGCTCTAATCCACTCCCCTCCCAGAGAACCCTGTAGTCCTGGCCAGGGCTGCAGAAGCGCATGGGTCTCTCACTGGGAGCCACTGTTCCTGGCAGTCAGCGCTGCTGGTAAAGGCTCTGGTTTCCGAGCAGTAATTAGGAGAAGTGTGTTTGGCGGAATCCTAAACAGCAAGAACCACACGGGACCGGTGCTGTGTGTGTAGCTTTGGAAAGGGGCTTCTGCTGCTGTCACAAGCACTGCACAGTGCACACACACTCGGCACCCACGCGCACAGTACACACACACAAATCAGGGGAAAGGACTTAATGCAGAGGGAGAATGCATGCGCATGTTCACCATGAAAGTTGCACAAATGTGTGCGCATGCAAAGCAAGGATGACTCCTCTCTCTCACACATACACACGCCAGCCAGCAGGGGGACAGCACTGTTATCACATACACCCAGCAAACATGCATGATGGGTGGGTAATGGGTGGAGAGGCGCTTGTCTGAAAACACCCAGTGAGGGGTAGTGGGGTCAGCAAGGCAGGACACAAAGCAGCTGTGATCCTATTTATTGGACTGGCTGCTGTAGTTAAGCATGTGAGTTTTTGAGCTGAGGTGATGTGGGCTGTTCTTGTACCTAATCTTTGGTCCGCACAAGTCCATTAGGGATCTTATGGGTGTTTTTCTTTCGTGCATGTAGTTACAATTGGGGCATTTAGTGTGAAGGGACTTGCACTGAAAAGCAGTGGTGGGCAGGTATGCCCGCTCACCCTAGGGGACACTTCTAAAGCTATCACTCCAGTCCTGATCTCTCAAGCCTCATTCAATCTCCCACCCTGTGTTTGCGTTGCCTCATAACAATGTATTCACACAGCTACCGTTCCCCACGACCTTGTATTTCCCACAATTCAAAGAGACTGGAGGAATGGCCTTGTTGTGATATCCCTGCACGCAATGTTCCAGAAGGAGCATAGAGAAGAGAAGGGAGTCTCTGGGTCAGGACTCTCTGGCCACACCTTCATGGTCACTCAGAGGCAGGAAATGATGAACAGGAAGTAATGTATTGGGGGCTGAAGCTTGCTCTGGGTTAATCCGTTCACAGAGCACCATTGCTACTGGATGAAATCTGATTCTTTGTAGCATGGAACACAGAATGGGGTAAGGATTTCACAATGATCTGAGTTGGAAATGGGTTTTACGTTAGCGCAAATATGGAGGTTGGATTCAGAATTATTCATTTGTGAAATCCATTTTAGTTTTTGTCTCAGTTTTTCACTTCAATATTTGATATTTAATTATTAAGTTAGTTTTTGGTGGGACTATCTGGTGGGTTTGTCTGAATTTTTGAATGTGATTTTGGATTGATGTAACGGAGAAGAAAGTCATGAAAAATATGAAATCGCAAAGTATGGTGAAAAGCGTCAGGGTGCGAGGAGGAGGCACGGGAGGGATCCAGCACCAAGTTCTTGTTTTCCCTGACAAGGCTCTTCATGGCTATTCTCCTCCCTGTCTTTCTACCCTCCCTTACTGCAATGTTTCCACCCAAGAACTTTGCTCTTCATTTACCACCCCCCTCACCCGCCCCAGAGGTGTCTGATCGTTAAACCATCTTCACCCCCTCCCTGAACACACACGCTCTGCTACCAACCTACAATTCCCACCCCTTCCGTCAGGCTTCCCCTAGCTCCTCCTCCCCCCGGACTGAGCACTGATGCTCCTGCTGTCCTTTCAGTCAGGCTCCATTTCTCTCCTGTCACTATAAGCCTCTGCACCAGCATCTCCTCAACTTCATGAATGTCTCCCTGTCTCTCCCTTGTGTGTCCTAGATTAAACCCCCTTGGGGCAGGGACTTATTTCTACTGAATAATTGTTCAGTACCAGGTACATCACTGGGGTAATAATAGTAATAGTAATTAATCATGAGTAATTATTTAATGTGAACCTTGGGTTCAGAGCCAAAGAATCAGGAGATCCAGTGTGTGGCTGGGAGTGAAAGCAAAGAGAGCAGGGCTGGCTCCAAGGCAATGGGATCGGGAAAGAGGCATTTGGGGTTGTATTGACAGAGGTATTGTCTGTAACCTCTCTGCTCAGCCCTGGTCTGCCTCATCTAGAGCGCTGCATCTAGTTTTGGGTGCCACATTTTAAGAAGGATACAGACATGCTGCTCGAGAGAGTTAAGAGGAGAGTAACCAGGATGACAAAGGGGATGGAGGGAAAGACCTAGAAGAAAAGGAAGTGGAAATGTTTAGCCTCGAAAAAAGGAGATTAAGTGAGGGTTGGATCACAGTTTTCAAATCTGTAAAAGGCTGCTTTAAGGAAAATGGGGCCCAGTTTTCTCTGAGCACTGTGGATAGGACTGGTGGGAATGGGATTGAATTAAAGGAGAAAAGAGTTAGACTAAATATTAGGAAGAATTTTCTAGCTACCAGGACAGTTGGGCAGTGGAATAATTTGGTAAACAAGCTTGCTGAGGCCCTATTGTTAGATGTTTTTAAAACTACATAGTCCGGCTTCTCTCACGGATGTGTTCGGTGCTGTGGATCCTACTTAATGCAGGGGTTGGACTAGGCCTCAGGAAATGGGGGGGGGGGGGTCCTCCCAGCTCTGGGATATTTTGATTCTGTTTTAAGGATGGAAATCAAGGCAGGGCCAGGAATGAGAAGTGGTGGTGTCAGGATTCAGGCCAGGAATAGTGTAAGGAGGAGCCAGGTACCAAGATGTGATCCAGGGTTAAGGTCAGGAAGCTGTAGCCAGGGGTAAGAGGCAGAGAACTAGTCTGGGGAGGGAGCAGAAGCAAGGCTAGGTCCAGGGCAAGGAGAGGGAGACTGAGGGAGCAAGGAGTCACGGCTGGGACACGGACAAGAAATATGATGTTATTCCAGCCAGTTTCCTGGGGCTGCTGTGTGGTCTTTAGCAGAACAGGAAGCCAGGAGGGCATGGCAGGGAGAAGGCAAGAGCTTGGGGCTGGAGAGCTGGCCTCTGTCCCGAAACTCCGAGGACCCTGGTTCAAAGCTCAGGGCTCAAGAGAAGGAAGCGAAGTGAGCCAAGTACCAAAACAACAAACAGCGCGACCCTTGAAGACCAAGGCTTAATTTGTAAAAAATTAATTGCCTGGGCCCAAGGCTGCTCCAGAAGCCATGCCCCAGCTCCAGAGCCTGTCAGAGCAGGGACCTGAGCCCCCATCTCCTCCAACCACTGCACTAGCCTGCCTCTCCACAGCTGGATATAAAACAGGAGTTCTTGTGATTTAATCTACAGGATGGCTGGTGCGGCAGAGGGGGAGGGGGGAAGGACTGTCATTAACAAAATCCAAATAAATCATTCCTTTTTTTCTGGCTTTTGTTTCCTACCCTTTATATCCAGCCTGGTCTTTCACATGATTTTGCTGTCCATGCTTCTACTGGGAATGCTTTCCAGGGCTCAGCTCTCCCTCCCCCTTTAATTTAATTGCTGGGGCTGAGCCCTTGCAAGTCCTCCCATCCCACCGATCCCTGAAATGAAGCCCTGCTGAATATAGCTCCGTGTTTCAAAGTGACCGATTTTGCAATGGCAACAAATACAGAGGTGGAGATTTGTTTCTAGAAATGAAGATCTAAATTGGAGTCACCAGTTTAAAATTGCACATTGATTTCAGCTCTGCTTGGAATGGGAGTTTGTGTCTATGCCATTTTATATTTGTGAAGATGATTTGCATATTCATTCTCACAAACATCTGAATCCACCCTCGGTTCATCTCATAAACGTCTGAATCTACACCTGAAAGTCAACATCTCTCAACACAGGGTAAAAACAAATGAAAGGTTAGCCCACTGCTATCCAGGTTTGGTCTGTGCAGGCCCCACTCACATATTTTGCATGTCCAGCTTAATAAACAGGCAGTCCCCAGTGTGCCTTTCATGCACTTGAGGGCAGCCCCCATGAGAGCGAGAGCACAGAGAGGGGCAGGAAGGGGTCACTCCTCTGATGCTCTAGGATTTCTGCCCATGACTCTATGGTGCTGGTGGACTTGTATGCGTGGAGGTGCTGCCTGCAACCTAACTGATGGGATGTGGGCACACATTAACCCACATTTGCCCACATGGCGGGCTCCACATTCTCCAAGACCCTGCCATGAGTGGAGGCTGCAAGTCCGGTGGGGGGTAGTTCTGTGTCCGGTGGGGGTGAACACCTGATAAATGGGCAGGTGGGCACCTACCTGGTGTGGGCTATAATAGGCTAACACCCAAAGTCAACAACTGAATTCGACTTCTGATGGAATTGACCTTTGGTGACAGAATTCATCTTTGTTCCTTTTTCTTCACTTTGGCATTTCTGTCCCTTCATTATTTTGGTGCTTAGTTCACTTCAGCAGTACTAGTTAGTGAGTGTTTTTGGGTGTTTTCAGACGTTACGGGGCCCATTGGCCCCGTACCGAAAACACCCTATCAATTCCCCGCCGGGATGACGCCGTATCAGACGTGCCGGGGGGATCCCGGCGGGGAATCTGGGAGGGGGCGGGGCTGCGCGGTGCAACGTGCGGCCGCACGCTCCCGCCGCCCGCCCTCTGGGGAGACGGGCGGGCGGCGGGGCCAATGAGGCCGCCGCGTCGGGCCGGATTCGCCACGGCCAGATGTGACGCCGGGGTTCACCCCGGCGTGGAATTACATTCAACACGCGACAGCCTCCGGCCCCGCCGCTTCGGCCGCTCGCGTGGTGAATGTAATTCCACGCCGTGGTAAGATCTGGGGGGGGACATCCGTCCCCCCCAACAGACGTTCCGGAATCACAGCCACCACTGGGAATTGACCGTGGTTGACTGTGATCTCGTAACGTCTGAAATCACCCTTTGAATGTGAATGGAACTGGTCACTCACAACTGCATTCAAAGTGTTGGGTTGTTTTTAAACCACCTCCAGTGATGCTAAAGTGATCGTAGGCTTGGTTTTGTTTTTTAATGAGTATGTTTTACTGACCCACATCCCTCGTGACCTGGATTGACCTCTGCGGTCAGCTGGGTACACCTGCTTGGAGGTTTCCTGGGTGGCCGTGTTTGAGTGGGTGTTCTCGGTGGCCGCACCACAGCTATGGAACTCCCTCCCGGTGGAGAGTCGCCTCTCCCCGGATCTCCCTCCCTTCCGTAGACAATGCAAGACTTGGCGGTTTTGCCAGGCGTTTGGTGAGGGGGATGGGTAGTAGGTGGATCTGTTGTTGTTTTTGTAAGGAGATTGGGTCCGGACCTCTTTTACTGGGGATTTTAATGTAATTTTGATTGTGTTTTATATTTTTATATTTGATATGTACACTGCCTGGGCTGCCATTGAGCAGGAGGGGAGGGGGTGCGGTAGAAAAATATTAAATAAATACGCTCACGCTCCAAGAGGACCAGTGATTAGACTTTGTGTAATTTCTACTCTTTGTCCTGGCTGAATTGGGTATTCCTATCCGAAACCATGATCCCGCCGGGCTAGCTCTCCGGGTCACTGAGATACACAAAAACCTCCAGCACATCAAGGTACTGGCCTTGGAAAGGACTAGAGGAACTGCTTGAGAAGAATATGCAAGGTTAAGTGGCAAGATTCTGTGAAGAATTAAGGAGTAAGAAGTCACTCGGAGCAGCATCAGGCGTCGTGTACTATAGCTAGAGAAGAATGAAACGGCTGGGCCTTGTCACGTGAAGAAAGGTCAAGAATTGTGAAGCAGGGACCCATTGATACTTAAAGGGTAAAAGGGAAGTTGGAAAATCAAAACAGGCACGGGGAAGATGTCAACAGGCGGACTGGCTGGACTAGATGACCCTTGAGGTCCCTTTCAGCCCTGCAATTCTATGGATGATGCCATGGCATGAAGGTAGAGGCCTCGAAGAATTAATTGAAATGCCAAATGCTAGTTGCTGCCTTATCTACTTGCCAAGAGGTGTGAAGAGTGTGTTTGTGTATTTAATACGCTTTTGTTTTCAAGCAGCTCCCTTCCAGACCTGTTGCTGACCCCCTACTCCATTTGGAGTGACAGCTGCCTACCCTGTGCTAACCAAACGGCAGCCTCTGCCATCTCTGGTTCAGCTCTGCCCTTCTGCTCATCTAAGGAAGACGCACACCCCACCCAGCGCAGGCTGTATTGCCAACAGAACCTGGTCTGATAAAAGAGGTCAGCTGAACTACTGTGTCTCCTAACTTCACTCAAAAGCAGAGGTTTCCAAATTGTCAGCTCAATCTGTGGATGGGTGGGTCACAACCTCAAGAGATATTTGCTTTGCATGTCTTTACTGGTGTCTGGGATCACAGGATTGTATTTCAATAGCAAAATGGGGTTGTGTGTTTGTGCAACAGGCAATGCCACACTGCCCTCACGTGGCTAAAATTTGCACTGCGTGTGTGTGAGGGGGGGGGTGGAGTGGATGGAAGAGAGGGATATGTGCCGGGTAGAGTGTCTGTATGTGTGGCATGCATGTGTGTGCAAGAGGAGGAGTGGGATATCTGTAAGTGTGTGCACTTGGGTGTGTCTGAATGAGAGTTCGAGTGAATGGATGGCAGAAGGGTGTGTGCATGATAGAGTGGTTGGAGCAGGGTGAATATCTCCGTGTGTGTGTGTGAGAGAGAGAGAGAGAGACAGAGAGAGAGGGTGAGTGAGTGGACAGTTGAGGAGTGGGAGTGAGAGTGGATAGAGGAATGGGGTGTCTGTATGCACACATGCCTGTATGGAAAAGTGGTGCAAGTGTGTGTAAGGGAATGAGTGAATGGGAGGTGTGGGTGAGAGAGAATATGAATGGGTCAGAGAGATGCGTGTGTGCGTGAATGGGGTGACCCCAGAAGCTGACATCTGTTCTGAACCTCAAGTCAGAACACATTGCATGTGAAGTTCAAGTGAGCTTTGTTTTGGATTCATTTCTTTGGGAAATGGCTTTCTGGGCATTTGTCACCCTTTTAAAAATTATTTATTTAAACTGTCAGGTTTGTTTGTTTATCTATTTACTTATTTATTTGAATGTCTAGCCCATCCCTCCCCAAAGTCTCAGGGTGGGTAACAAAATAAAAACCTATATACACACATATAAAATAAATGAAAATAAAATCGATAAAAATGTAAACTGTATAAAAACAAAATTCCCATTAAAACAACTCCCCAGAGCCCAACCCCACCTGCTAAATTCCTGGGCAAATAAAAATGTCTTACATTGTTTCCAGAAAATGCTCAGTCTCTGGCTGTGGCAAACCTCCAGGAGAAGGGAGTGTCAGAGCTATGTAGCAGCTGAGAACCCCTCTCTGAGTGCCCGTGTTGTATGGACCTAGTGGGACTTGCAAGATGGCCACCCTAGGTGATCTTAGGGATTGCATAAGAACATAAGAAGTGCCATACTGGATCAAACTAATGGTCCATCGAGCCCAGCATCCTGTCTCTGATAGTAGCCAATCTCGGTTGCTTAAAGTACCCAACAGATACTTTGAGATTAAACATAATGGGGTGGCCCAAGATATGTAAAGTCCACTCCATTTAGGGCTTTATAGGCCAAAACCAGCACCTTGAATTTTGCCCGGAATGCCATTGGAAGTCAGTGCAGATTCTGGAGCACCAGTGTAATGTGCTCCCAGCAACCCATCCCTGTCAGACTCTCGACTGGCTTGTTCTACACCAGCCAGACAGTCTTAAAGGGCAGCCCCATATAGAATGCTTTGTAGAAGTCTAGCCTCGAGGTTATGGAAGCATGGATAATGGTGGCCAGATCTGACTGAAAGAAAGATTTGTACCCTTCTTACCAAGTAGAGTTGGTGGGAGATGCTCCTAGCCACCATCACAACCTGATGTTCCAGGTGCAGCAAGGGATCCAGGGGCAATTCCCAAAGCTATGAAGTTGAGTAACCCGAGGAGGACAGATCCCCATTAATGACAAGTGTCCCTATTTTCCTCCCCCAGCACTGGTCACAAGGCCAGCCAACCATCATCATCTTCAGTGTTGTTTCAGTTGGCTCACCCGCATACAGTTCCCCAAACCAGCCAGGCACTGAGTGAGGACCGCGACTACAGGACCTGCGCTGGATGAAAAAGATAGATAGGGATGCAGGAGCGTGTCCTCCCCGCCCTCCCCTGGATGATCATCACTCTCTTACAAGGAGGCCATGACAAACCCCATAACCCTCCCAGCCTCCTCCCATAACTCTCCATACAAAATCTCAGCCCTAATGTCTCCATCTATGCCGTAGGGTGATGCTAAAGGATGCTACGGCGACATCAAACCATGAGCACCTGTCCCCAGGTGAGCCTGGAAGCGTTATGTGGGCTGGATGTACCTGGGTCCTTGGCTGTTTATTTATTATTTATACCCCACCTTTCCCAAAGGCTCAGGGTGACTTACAAAAAACACAATTAAAAAACATTTAAAATACAAGTTTCCCCCCCCCCCAACAAACTCAACCCCCCAACAACCTCCCACCTAATCCGTCTCCCTATACCTGCCCGCCAAATGCTTTTTTTAAAAAAAGAAAATTTTTACACCACCTCCAAAAGATGCTTAGGCCTGAACTCAGATGAACCTCCAGGGGAAGGGAATTCCACAGCACTGGGGCAACAACTGAGAATGGCCTCCTGCGCGCCCCTGTTGTTCGAACAAGAGTAACGGGGAACCCACAGGATGGTGCCCCAGGCTGACTGCAGGGGTCACGACAGCATGGTAGGACAGGTGGACTCTCAGATATATGGGTCCCAGGCCGTTTAGGGCTTTTAAGGTCAAAACCAGCACCTTGAATTGTGCCTGGAAAGCTATTGGAAGCCAGTGCAGACTGGAGAACCAATGTAATGTGCTCCTGGTGTCCCATCCCTGAAAGGAGCCGGGCTGCTGCATTCTGCACTAGCTGCAGCTTCCGAACAGTCATCAAGGGTAGCCCCACGTAGAGCGCGTTGCAGTAATCTAGCCTCGAGGTGATGAAAGCATGGGTGAAAGTGGCCAAGTCTGAATCGGAGACAAAAGGCCACAGTCTCCTTGTAACGGAGAAACATGGGGTCACACACGTGTAACACGGGACTACATGTTTGGTAAATGTGTGGTGCCAAGGGTTTCACATGTATGTAATGTTACTATACATGTACACTATGTAATGTCAAAGGTTCCACATGTTTGTAATGTTGACATTGAGAATTGTAAAACCCAAATTAGGACACTGAGAATTGCACAACTTGAGATAGAGCTCTCACACGTCAACAGTCTACAGAAAGTGTATTCAAAACATCTGGCTTGCTAGACAGCCTGTGGAGATGTTAATGAACTTCCATGTTTACCTGGGTTGCATACGTGACCTGAACCATGATCACCATGATCCCCGAGGCGGGAAATCCGAGACAAAGGAGCTGAATTCCTATTTAAATGGGAGGAAAATAGGAGAAGGGGGGAGAGACTTTTGCTTGCAAAGTTGCTGGAGAGACATCTACATACGAATGACCAGCCTCTCAGCATCAGGCTGGGGCAGCAGGAACTGAGAGACATGATTTGCTCTTTGCCAACTAAGAACTCAAAACCTAGTCGCTTACATCAGGGACTGTGAAGAACTTATGGACCTTGCTAGGGGTAAGATGAATAACTTAGGAACTCAACCAGTATAAGTTAGAAATGCATTATATTTACCTTTGATTTCTAATTACCACTCTGTTTAACTATCTTGTTTATGTAATCAATAAACTGACTTCTTATTTCATAAAGAAGTGGAAAAAAATCTAATATTGGAACACAAGTGAGATACAAGAGCCCTCAAGCTCTTGCGAACCCAGAGAGTAAAGAGTCTGTAAACGGGAAGGATCGGGCCCTTGGGTGACTAAGGAGTTTCATTGTGGCACACTTGAATTAGCCAGAGAGAGAACTGATTTCAAGAGAACTGTGCGCAAGGGAAACTGAGTCACTCAAACCCGGTAAAGTGGGGGTGCGGACTCCCAAACCTGTGACACTCCTCACCAGATGAAGTTGGTGAAAAGCATAGGAGGGCCAGGATCTGGGCTTTCAGAAGGTAATGGTCCGACCATAAGAACAATGTTATAACGGCACCCCTGATAATCGGAACCCCTGTATCCAGGCTGGTGCAAAACATCAAGTCCAACGTGTGCCCCGCCTCATGTGTCAGGCCAGATATTATCTGGGATAGGCCCATGGTTGTCATGGCAGCCATAAACTCCTGCTCTGCTCCTGAAAGACCGGCCTCAGTGTGTATGTTGAAATCACCCAAGTCAATAAGTCTGGGTCACCTCAAGACCACCTCTGAGACCAGCTCGGCTACAGCAGTCAAGGTGTCTGCTGTGCAGCGAGGTGAACAGTACACCAAGCAGATTTCTCAATCAAATCCAATACAAGGGGGACACACTCTGTATTGGATGAATCAAGATACCTTTGAAAGGCCAAGGTGTCTTTACAAATCACTGACACTCCACCTTACTCCCCAGCCCTAGGCTGATGCTGCACCGAGTACCCGGCTGGCACCTTCTGGGACAGTATAGGCCCAAATGCCTCATCCAGCCAGGTCTCTGTAATGCACGGAATAAGATCAAAGATGGTAGATGTTTTATTTGCCACTAACCTCGCATTTTAAGCATCATCAGCTTCAGATCAGGGGCCCTACTGACCACAGCCCCCAAATGTCCCAAGGCAGGAGGGGAGCAGGACACTGGAATAGACACATGGCTCTCTCCTGATGTCCCCGATAGTATTTCTTCCCTTCCCTGTCATATCTCCCCATGCCCAGCACAAACCCAATCAGTTCAAAAGCCGCCCCACTCTCTACCTCCCACAAAGAGGGCCCCCCCTCCGGCTCCCAATGACCAATCTCCAGTCCCCAAGCACAATCACCCTCACAGAGTAAACAAAACTCCAGGGGGTGAGGGGCCATAGATTATGCCCCAAGTCTGGCATCCCTGGAGGCAGATCAACAGCAAAGGCAGGTGGGGAAACTCCCCATTCTCTCCATAATCCCTCATGCTCAAGCCCCCTTCACTGGGGGGCCACCACCCCCACCCCCGCATAGAAAGGTCAAGGCACTCCCCGTCCCTACCTACACCCCCCTCTCACCGGAGGGTTGAGGCAATCCCAAACACCCATGGCCTCTTGTGCCTACACCCCCCTCTCACAAAAGGAGACATGTTGCTCAGAGCAGCTTTTCAAACCGCGCTCCAAACATTCGGGCTAGGTGGAAATGTGCGCGCTCAGCGCATTCACACCAACGCGGAAGTGCGGGGTTCTTTAAATCCCACGATGCCAGCCAAGTCAAACTTAGTTGATCGGGAACCAAATCCAAGTGTAAACTAAACTGAACTCAAACTTGGATGAATTTGAACTCAGTGAGGTTTTCCTGGACTATAAACTTGACTTCAAATATTCATTTGACTGCTCACAAATTGCCAATCCCCTACGTGCTTCATCGCTGTACTGGGCCTTAATTCCCACTAGGGGCAAACTGCTCACCCTGCAGTAAGCGAGCATTGGAATAGTCCAGTCCTTTAAGCCAATAAGACTGTTTAATGGGGCGACATCTCCTAGAAGATGTGGGACTCTTATTAAGTGAAGGAAGTATCCAATCAGCAAGATTTTCAAAAATGATCAGTACGATTAAAGTCAAAGTTAAAAATGAACAGTTTGTAGGATCGCCAACGATGAGCCTGTCCCATCAGTTATCGCTGATTTAAGATTCTGCTGCACACATCCCTTAATCGCTGCTTGGAAACTGGCACCTTTACTGGCAACACTGGGGCTGCCAGGAACAACAGCGGCCTTGAGCGATTCCCTCATAAACACCATGCAGAATGAAGAGGACAGCGCCAGGACTCCTGGGTTCTCTTGGAAGGAAATGAGAGCTAGCGGGTTAAAGCAGGGGGGCTGGGAGCCAGGACCCCAGGGTTTTCTAGGAACGAAATAGGGGCTAGTGGGTTAGAGGACTGGGGCCTGGGAGCCAGGACTCCTGGGTTCTGTGGGAGTAGACTGGAGAGGTTAGAACAATTGTTCTCAAACATTTAAACCCATGATACCCTCTCTTTCTTGTCTGTAGTAGTTGAGACCCTTCCACATGACACATACATACACACTGTGCTTCCTCTCCCCCTGTGCAACTTCCTGTTGCTTTCCCCCCTCCTCCCCCTTGGTCTCTGACTCTCCCCCTTCATTTTGAAAATTTTCCCCTAGTCCAGTGAGAATGGAAATAGGTGTTTGCCAGTTGGGGCTCTTCCCATGCCCCCCTACACCCAGTTTGACAACCACTGAGTTAGAGCGGGAGGACAGGGGGGTGCCTGGGTGCCAGGACTCCTGGGTTCTCTGAAAAATTAGTGGGGGCTAGGCCTAGCGGGTGAAAGGAGGAGGGCTGGGAGCCAGGACTCCTGGGTTCTTTAGGCTTTATCCATTTTTTGTCTGCTCATGTGCTGATCAGTTCAGGCTTTTGAGTATGATGTTGATTGATCTGGCTTCTCTATTAATTTACATTTATGTTTTTTCTAAGGAACACATCCCAGCTCTAAAACTGTTCTCATGGTTGATACAACTTCCATGTGTAGAATATCAGTATTTGCCTTTCAGGCTAAGGGATAGCTGTTGATCAGGAGATAAGACTCCTGACTGCTGAAACAGCTGGGAGTGAGCAAGAGGAAATGAATCAGTCCAGATTAGAATGGACCTCTTACCCCTCCTTCTAGCAGCAGGAGATGCAGCGGAGCCAGGAAGGAAGTGTAAGCCCCAAGGCTCATGGGTCCCAGTGCACCTACACTGCCTTTTCTTATTATAGCTACACGCTGGGAAAACTCTATCACCTGTTGTGCACTTCTCTGGAGACACCAAAATGGGCAGCTGTTGGGGACAGGATGCTGGGATAGATGGACTTGACAGTCCAACCCAACATAGTGTTGGTATATGCAACATCCACAAGTTAATGCCGGCTGTATTAAGAAAAGTAATTGACTAAAGCCACCAGATGGCGCTGCTAAGTTTATGTGTACATGGAAGGGAGATGTGGTTTTACAGTTGAATTCCTTCGTGTAACCATGTGGCGTAACGGAGCCCACTGGCGTTCACCCCAGCCTCCCGGCACCCCGTTACCCACTTATTATCTGGTCTCTTCCCACTGCCGCCACCCAGAGTATTTACTAGAGGTGGGACCCCGGGCCCATTACCGGTTACCGGATTTACCGGTTACCAGTTCCCTGAAAACCGGATTCCCGGATTAAATCCGGTATACCGGTACCGGATTTATTTCATTGATTTCAATGGGGCGCTGTGTCCCCATTGAAATCAATGAAATAAATTAATTCC
>QEPC01007324.1:41619-70620 GCA_003113815.1 Sphenodon punctatus
ATATCCACACACCCCCAGCACATCCATGGTGCTTGCTTGGCAGGGGGTGGGGCTTGAGGTGGGGCTGGAGGTGGGGCCTGCTCACCTGGGCAGAGCTATACTAACTTTAGACTTCAGCCCCCCCATCCACATCACTTCTGGATCCGCCCCTGGCTCAGGTATCCTCAGGTAACTCCATCTTGATGGGCTAGACTTTCTGGCATGAACCAATCCATGGAGAGACTGAAAAGGCTATAAAAAGCCAGGAACTGCCTACTCTCGCTCTCTCTCTCTCTCTCCTGATTTCTTCCTCTCTGGCCTCCTGCCAGTTGAGAACTAAGAACTGTGCCCCATGTGGCTGCAAATCACCTGGACCCAGAACTTGGAGAAAGAACTGTGAGTAACAAAAGGTACTATTTTGTCTGCCTAATCAGGGAGAGTCTAGATTAGACGCAATATGAACAGGCTGAGGCCGCTGAGCCCGAAACCTGACTTGCAACTGCTCAAGAGGCTAATCTTTGCTTTCCTACCTTGATACCTGTTAGTAACCCCTTTTCATCCTAATTAGTAAAGCCTAAGCTGCTTTTTTTTTTTTTACCCTACTGGGTGTGTGGGTGTGTGTGTGTGTGTGTGCATTTGCACTCACATTGGCAAAAGAGACACCTCCCTGAGCCTGCTAGGCACTGCTACCAAAAGGGAGGAAGGGTTTACCCTAAAAGGGGGAATCCCCCACTGGCTCTTTCAGCCAGATCAGCTTCTAGCCAAGCGAAGCACCCCTGAGTTCCACCAAGGGTTTCTGCCCCACATTCATAAGAGGGGCACAGCAGACTGTGTGAACCCACACAGAATTGAAGTCTGGGTGGTGGCAGCGATACCCAAAGATTTGGGTGGTTGCCAACAGGTGGGGAAACAGCAAAATTCTTGCCCCTGTTGGAACCCCGAAGTCAGTCTTTGGCCTGATGCAGTGAGGTGGGTGGCTCAGCTGTATAGTGCCCCCTACTGTGCCACCACAGGTATCACCACAGGTGTCTGTTATGAGCTCCCCCAATCTGCACAAGAGATCTCCTGTGGCTGGTATTAACACTCTTCTGTTAACCTCTTGCATCCCAAGGTGAGCCTCATTACCCATTGTTGCCCCTATTTCAAGGATAACTTTGCGGAAGGGGGAACCTCACTCCAGGTAACCACACAAAGGTTTGGAGGTACAACTTATTTGTCAAACTTTTGTTGAAGGAGCACTAATGCTAAGCACCTAAGGAAAACCTGAAATGGGAGCACCTCCTAGCACAACTAAATGAATCTCCCATTAAGATAGTGGGGAAGTCCCGCTGACCCAATCATTGGGTAGCCTGCCTCTCAGCAGGAAGGAAATGCCTTGGAGGCCACCTTCTGGAGATTCTCTCCTCCCCAAGTTGGCTCCTTTGTTTCATATACTTTTAGTATCAGGATCCTTTGTGGGAGCCCCTTATCTCTTCCCCAGACCTACAGAGGCTTTTATCAGTGGGTTTGGGCCGCTTTGCTCTTTTATCAAACTCAAGGCTGTGGCTGCAGCTCTGAGTCAGAGGTTTTCACCCCAGGAATTTTGCTGGCGCAGCTCTGTTACCCTGTGTGCATAGATTCATGGGGCGGGAGGCCAAGAGAGCCTGCATTGGCATAAAAAGTAGGGCTCAAACAAAGTCATTTCATTTGTGAGTGTTTCTGAGGACTGGCTCTGGGTGTTTGGCCGGTCCTTGGAAACTCGGACGAATACTTGGCACTCAGTAAAGTACTCAGTAAAATAAAAACGAGTACCAAGTATTTTCCGAATACCAAGTACCAAATCACCTTACATAGGGGCAGAAAAAGCCCCATACGTTGGTCCGAGTACTGGACCGAATACTGAGTACCAGGCCAATTCCTCGGTAATATCAAGTTGAATACTGAGATACTCGGTAAAAACCGAGTCATTTTGAATACTGCGTTTCAGCACTAATAAAAGTCATTCAAGAGCCCTGAGCTGTCACAAGTCATGCCTCTTTTCCGTTATGCTCCCATCATTTTGCCAGGGTATAGGCACACTGGGAAGAGGGGGTTTCCCTCGTGTACTCCAAGCTCTGTGAATGGGGGATGCAGGAGAGTGTGGGAGACTGCCATGGAGAAACAAAATCCTGTTCCGGCCCCGGAAGGTGACATTTCCCCTGGAAGATCACCCTGCTGGGATTCGGAGAGATATTGGGTCTGCGATAGCTGGGATCTGTGCATAGAAGGAGATGGGCAGTGAGTCACCAGCCTCGGCCTTGTTGCTGCCCAAATGCACAGATTCAATCAATCCATCCCACTCACTGAACGATGTGGTTGTGATCCTAGCCAGCTGAGGGGACAGGGCTGTGCAGACAGGCAACTGCAGCCAGTTCAGCTAGCCCTGTCATCAGTCCTCCACATCTCCCCAGCTGAATCGGCTCTGCCACCCCTGCCCTGCCCGCTATGCTTGCTACTGAGGAACTCCCCAGCTGCAGATGGGGGCTGAGAAGCTCTCTTTGCCTCACGTCCCCTGTCCCACCAGCTAGGGAAGGGACTGCGAGAGCCTGACTGAAGCCCCATCTTCCCACAGATTAGGACTGTGGTTGTAGGGAGTGCCCAGAGGTGACCCCCTCCATGCACTGGGAAGTCATTGGGAAAGGCCCCTCTGCTCTGCAACTCCTGTCCAGCAGGGACCCCATTCCCTCTGCCCTAAATATGCTCCTAAGGCACCAATGCAGACCCTGCAACATGTATAAGTGTCCTGGAAAAATCTGCATATATGGCAACCCTAGGAGACAGGAGCATATTTGCATATATAGCAACCCTACTTGGTCCAGGACTCAGGAGAAGGTCTGGTCTGTGAAGACTCCAGAGGGTCTATTTGGGAGATAGACCCATACCTAAATGCAGCATCTCCAGGGGGTTTGCTGTAGAATAAGCTGTTCTACAGCAAACCAACCTGTTTGCTGTAGAATAAGCTGTTGGGGTCTTGGGAGTCAGTCAGTGCTACGACTGTGACTGGCTGCGTGTGCAGGCGGCGGCTGTATTACCCAAGATCTACAGCCCTGTGATTCCAGGGGATGGTCTCTGGCAGGTGTAGCAAGACAGCAGCCCTGGTTGGGGAGCTGTAGTGCTGCAGGAAGTGGACCTGGAGCTACAGCAGCCTGGAAGTACAGCAGCAGCAGCAGCAGGAGAAGGGCAGGAGCAGTCCAGAAAGTGCTGAGGATGGAACACCCCCAGCGCTGCTGTCCATGGCTGCAGAGCCGCCCACACAAGGCTGTTCCCTGGACAAGTGTCCTATTCATCCCATAGGGAGGTGAGGAGACAGGGAATAGGTCCCTCCCCTCCTGTCCTTCCATGCAAAGCCAACCCACACTGCAAGCACCATCAGCCTGCTCCTAAACATCAGCACTTCCTGAAATGGTCAGGACAGCAGTGGACAGCTGGAAGGAGGGTCAGGAAGTAACATGGATACAGCTTGGAGCAAATCAGGGCAAAACAAAGCAACAAGGAGTTGGGAAACAGGCTTGGAGATAAGAACAAGGCCAGGCAGTCAGACCAGATGATCCACTCAGGCAGTTAACCAGGAAATTGGGAGTTGTGACAAGCGCTGGGACAGACAGGAGGCATGGTGGGGCTCGGACAGAATAGAGAGGCCTCTGTGGGGGAGGGTCTGGGCCAGAGACCAAGTAAAGCAGGAGTGGGCCCCAAAAATTCCAAGACCAAGAGTTCAAGCCCCAGGTCCTTCAATTACCCAGGCTAAGCAGCCCAACAAACCACGCAAACCCAAAGGGGCTCAAACTCCCAATGCAGCAGCTAAAATCCATGTGAGAATCACTGGGGAGATGGGGATCCCTGCCCAGAATGACTGCATCATGCTGCAGCATGGTGTGTAAAACTGCACGAGACTCTCCCCAGCCTAGAGTTGGTAACTGCAGGTGAGAGGCAGGCACTGAGCCAAGCTCCAGAATACTGAGATTGTACTGGCAGGGATTTGCACTCTTGCAGCAAGATAGGCAAGTTAAAGTCGATTCTCAGCAAGCGCAGAATCAGAGACCGCGGAGTTGTGAATGGGGAGTGTCACAAAGGGACATAAGGCCACACAAGAGATCTAGCAAATATGTAAAACTGAAACTTGCACATGTATATAATGTTAAAGATAAGAACTGAAAACTCACTTCATGTAATCATGTAATGTAAAGCGAGAACAGGAAACTCAATTAATGCAAGGGAGACAAAAGCCATGCTAATGTGTATTCCCCGCAAGAGCCAGACAGAAACATTTGAGTGCAAATTAAGCTCTTCCTTTGCCTACTTGACCACAGGCCACACAGCCTTCCAAGCTTTTCTGGGCAGGGAAGTTAAACAAAGAAACTGGAAAACATATAAAAGGGTGAAGACCTTTGTTGCAGGGAGGACAATTAGGAATGGAATGTAACCTCTGAATAGCTGAGCTTCGGATGAGCCTGCTTGCCAGAAGATGCGCTGAGAGAAAGGACTTTGATTCTAACCAACCTAAGAATCAGTGCCCAGTCACTTACATCGCTGACTGAGAAAAGACTCAAGCTTATGGACTTTCTGTAGAGTAAGTTCTTATACAGGGAATTACCCAGTATAGAATAGGAATACGTTATATTACTTTTAATTTTATTAGCCACTCTGTATCAAACTATCTTGGCTTATGTAATCAATAAACTTTCTTCTTCTTTGATAAGAAGTGTTCTGTGGCCTACGTTGGGAACACACGTGAGCGCCTTGCGTTTTCAAGCTCTTGCCAACCCAGAGAGAGAGTGTGTGTAAATGGGAGACTCCCTGGGAGTTTGAGTGGCAAAAGGATTATCCCCTTTGCAGAACTGGACAAGCCAGAGAGAGAACTGGTTCAGGTGGGCTGCAAGTGAGGGAAATTGAGTCACCCAACCCAGGAAAGTGGGTTGTTGGAACTCAAACCCGTGACAGGGAGTCTGAGATCACAAATACATGGAAGGCATTTCTGCAAATTCTCAAAAGGGACAAGAGGAAAACACATCTGCGACTGACTGCAGAGTTGGTGTTGCATTATCAGGCCAGATCTAGGCAAGTGTAATGGCTTTGTATTCTGGTAGATGGGCTCTGCTTGCAGCACAACTAACTGGATCTCCCTGTTAAGATAATGGTGCACTCCCTCTTACCCAGTCATCGGGCAACCTCTTAGCAGGAAGGGGTTGGGGCTGTGGCTACAGGATGTGGGCCATGGTTTCAGCTTTCCTGAGTCTACGACTCAGTCCCTCAATCTGCACTAGACATCTGTGGCTGGAACTGATATGCTCTCCCTGCTCTCTCGCCCCTGCACCCTTGTGAGCCCTGTTACCCATTATTGTCAGTGAGAAGCACTTCCAGTTGCAAGGATACATTTTGGGAGGGGAGATCCCCACCCCAGGTACCCACACAAAGGTTTGGAGCACAGCTTTTTTTCGACAGCTTTTGTTGAAGGAGCACAAACATCATATACCGACGACACTCAACTCTGTGGTAGTTTTCATACAGACGTGTGGGTGCTTACCCCCAGAGCAGCTCCAAGGCTACACCCGTGTCTGCCCACTTGCAGCCCCGCCTAGGTCAGGTTTAAATGACTCAGCGGCTGCCACAGCCCATAATCCACCCATGAAGCACACACACACGCCCCCGCACCATAGAGTTGCAGGTGGATCACCTGACACACTAGGCTGCCACCTGCAACTCTATGGCATTGCCTGGGGCAACCCCTGGCCAAGAGCGGAGCTGTAGCAGCCATCTGCCAAGCAGACAGCAGCCCTGCCTCTGGATGGTGCCCTGGGTTTGAGCTGCCCACCCCGCCGGCAGCTCCTGGATGTTCCAGAGTGCTGGTGGTGGAGCTGCCCCACAGCAGGCACAGTCTGACCTGCCTCTGCTCCACCTGAACAGCTAGGGGGCTGCCTTTAAATGGACAGCCCACTTGTGGGTGAGGCGGAGCAGAGGCGTGGGTGCTGTCCATCTGAAGACACCCAATCTCTCCAGCCCCACCCTCTCCTGCTCCATCCAGTTGCACATCACCAACTGTCTCGACACTCTGTCATCTTCACTTGGATGCCTCACTATCAATTCAAGCTTAGTAGGTCCAAGACTGAAGTATCTGCCCTGCCCCCACCCTAGAAACCATCTTCTTCCTCATCCCTCTCTATTTTCTTTGATGGTGTCGCCATCCAGTCTGTCTTACAGCACATAGCCTGAGATTCATCTCTGACTCCACCCTTCCCTTTGCATCTCAAATCCAAACTGTTGCGAAGGCTGTAGTCCATGCTCTAACCTCCTCCTTACTGGCCTTTCCCTCTCTCACCTTGATCCTCTCATTTCTTTTCAACACTTGGCTACCAAGGTCGTCCATCTCATCTGCTTTGATCATGTTCCACCCATTCTTCCATTGGCTCTTTATCCCACTTTGCATCCAACACAAACTACTTGACTTCCCCTTCAAGGAACCTTGCTCCTCCCCTTTCTGCCCTCTTTTCCTGCTATTTTGCCACTCAGAAACTTTGCTCCTTCTCTGCCACACCCTCATGTGCCCCAGAATCTCCTGCTCCCTAAACCATCACAACCCCTTCTCCCATTCTGTCCCCTATTCCTAGAACTCCCTCCCAGAACACATCCACACTGCCTCCCTGCCTTCAAATCCCTCCTAAAATCTTACCACTTCTTCAATCAGGCTTTCCCTAACTTCTCACCTCTGCAGATTTCTCACTGAGGCTCCCACTACTGTCCTATCATTCAAGATCCCCTCCTTCCTGTAACTAAGCTAAGCATGTGTACCTCTCTGTTTCCCACTTCCTTGTCTATCCTAGATGGTAAGCCCTCCAGGGCAGGGACCAATCTCTAATCAATTATTGATCGTTGCCAGCTACATTGCTAATGTTATATAAATAAATACCACAAATACTACCTCCTCCCTGCAAGCACCTAAGGGAAACCAGAACTCGCCAAGGACAACTAAACATCTCCCTGTTAAGAGAGTGGGACAGTCCCTCTTACCCAGTCAACGGGCACCCTCAGCAAGAAGAGGTCAGCTTCTGGAGACTCCCCTCTCCCTAAACTGACTCTTTTGTTTTATAGACTGTCTGTGCCATCTCTCTGACCGCTCCTTCAATGCGTCTCTTCCCAATTCCAGCTCCTCCTCCCTCCCCCTCTCGGTGGGGGTTCCCCAAGGATCTGTCCTGGGCCCTCTTCTCTTCTCTATCTACACCCTGTCCCTAGGCAAACTCCCACGGCTTCCAATATCACCTTTATGCTGAGGACACTCAACTCTCTCTCTCTCCACCCCCTCTCTCCAAGCTCGCCTCATCAGCTGTCTCTCTGATATCTCTGCCTGGATGTCCCGACGTCAGCTCAAGCTCAACATGTCTAAGACTGAACTCCTTATTTTTGCTCCCTACCCTTCCTCTCCCTCTCCATCCTTATTGATGGGGTCACCATCCATCCTGTCCCCCAAGCCCGTAGCTTGGGCTTTGTCTTCGACACTCACCTTTCCTTCAAACCTTATATCGACTCTGTTGCCAGGTCCTGTCACTTTGCCCTCCATAACATTGCACGGATTCGCCCCTTTCTCTCTGTCTCCTCAGCCAAAACCCTTGTTCATGCCATGGTCATCTCTCACCTTGACTACTGCAACCTCCTCCTTGCTGGCCTCCCCTGCTCTCATCTGTCCCCCCTTATTTCCATCCAAAACTCCACTGCTAGGATCATCCACTTGGCCCGTCGCTCCGACCACGTGCAGCCTCTCCTCTCCTCGCTTCACTGGCTCCCTCTTCCCAAACGCATCCTTCACAAACTCCTGGTATTCACTTACAAAACCCTTCACAACCTGGATCCCCCTTACCTCTCAGCCCTAGTCTCCTTACACACTCCTGAACGCACTCTCCGTTCCTNGAACTTCCCGCTCAATACTTACTGTCTGCCCTCCTCCTCTAACCGCCTTCATCCCTTCTCCCTCGCTGCCCCCCATGCCTGGAACTCCCTCCCTGCCCACATTTGCCTCGCCCCCTCCTTCCATACATTCAAATCCCTCCTCAAAACCCACCTCTTCCTCGCCGCCTTCCCCAACGCCTGTTAGAACGTCCTGCTCAATACTCACTGTCTGCCCTCCCCGCAGACTCCTGCCTAACTGCAACCAAGCCAAGCACGTGCACCTGAGACTTCGCATCCACTTGAATGTTTTTATCCCTTGTCTCTCCGTGTCCCCTCTCCCTGGCTCCCCCCTCCGTGTCTATTAGATTGTAAGCCGTAGGCAGGGACCGCGTCTATCTCGTTCTGTAAGGCCCAGGTACACAGCTGGCGCTATACAAGTGCTTATAATAATAATAATAATAAATTTATAATCCTTTGTGGGAGCTCATCCCCCTTCACTGAAGTGTTTATCAGCTGGTTTGGGCCATTCCACTCTTTTACCAAACTTGAGGCTGCTGCGGAAAGTACTGGCCTGGCTATTGCGTCGTTACAGGTGAGTTGCGGGCTTCTGCCGCCCCTGCACAGATACCTCCCCACAGGCAGAGCTGTCGAGCCTTGGGCTCCACCCCAGATATTTTGCTGGCGCACTGCAGCACTGTTGCCCATATGCATAGATTCATGGAAGGGAAGGCTGGAGAGCCTGCATTGGCATAAAAAGCAGCAAGATCGCTTTGTCATTAGTCATGTCTGCTCCCTGACATACTCCTACGTTGCTGTTGCCAAGTGGTCTTGGATGGGTGGGAGCACTGCCGGGCGCTGGGCAGAGTATTTCCCTTATGCACTTCATCCTCCCTGAGCGGGGAACACAGTGGAGTCAGGAAGACTAACTGGAGATAGAGGTGTGTGTGTGTGAGAGAGAGAGAGACACACACACACACACAAAACCTGCTGTCCCGCAGTCTTCCAACCAGTTCAGACCAGTGGTCCCTTTCTGGCTCTATATGCACCCTGTTCTCCTTGCCCCATAGGAGACCAATAGGCCTACCAATACCAGAGTTGCCCCCTTTTGTTTTTACTAGAAAGGGAGTGAGATTCAGTAGGTTAGGGCAGGGGGGCTGGGACCAAGTCTCCTAAGTTTTCTGAGAAGAGAATGGGGGAGGCTAGTGAGTTAGAGCAGGAACAGGCCTATTATTTCTCCAACACTAATAATGTATTGGCATTATTTCTGCCTCTCCCCCATGATGCAAGCAATTATCTCCCACCCATCTGTGCATGACTGCAGGGTACTGAAAACAAAGACCACATCTCTCAGAGGTGCTAATGAGTAATGGTAGCTGCTGACCTATCCCTGGGATCTTTTCTGGGCTCCCTGATCTTCCCATCTGCCCAGGAAGGGTGGGTGGGTGTGAGGAGATTGTCATCATCAACAGTGGCAGTAAATACTGGCTAAAGAAAGAAACTAGAAGGTGCTCCTTCATTTTCTTTAAAGAAGCCAACAGAGAGGAGACATTTCTGCAGTCTAGAGAGAGGATGTGGTTGCTGGGTTGTTCCCAAGAGGAATAGCTGGAGACAAAAGTAGGTCAGATGATAGTTTTTATAGACCAATGTTTGTTGGTCAGAAATAAATCTGAGCAAATGCAAGACAGATGTATACATGAAAACAACCCTGGGGAAGTTGTGCTGGCATACAAATAGAAACAAGCTACAGGGCAATGAAAACTGTGACTGTAAAATAGTTGCGTGCAGGGCAGACTAGCATCCAGTACCCCTGACATGACAGCAACAATACTGTCACTCAGTCACGCTGCCAGCAAGCTTGAATGTGCAGAGTCTTTTTCTAGAGATTGAACTAAAAACGATGCCCAGCTCTGGTAACAGAATGGTCAAGAATTCAAGGTTATGATTTCTTTTCCTTTTCCAAACAACAACAAAAAATTCAGCCCAGTCTCAATGTACTGGGCTATGAGAGAATCCACACAGTTTCTTAGATAATCTACACAGGATGAGACATGTCTGGAGTGCATTGAAAGTTTTGCTGTTAGCAGAAGGGATGTGTATTTAGGACAGCTCACTATTTGTTAGATTGCTTAAAGAAAGTTTGTTTTTACTGGTCCAGCCTTAAAGTTAGGTAATGAGCTATTTAAAATTTGCATACATTTATGAAAGTTAACACACATACATTTTATGCAAATGATGCCCCACATCTTGATTGAAGAAAATCTCCCTCTTTGCTAATTCTTCCCCCTGGGTTCTCTAAGAAAGGAATGGAAACTAGTGGGTTAGATTAGGTGGGGTCTGGAAGCCAGATCTAAAAGGCAGAGGGTGAGGGGACATCCAGGACATGGGCAGATACTGGCGATGGGACACAGGGTCAGGACCAGAACAGAGAGTTGGGATCGGGGCTGGGAGACTAGAGACAAAGCTGAGGGAAAGGGATAGAGGAGAGCAAGGACTGGGAGTAAGCTCCCTTGCTCCTCTCACCCCCCAGACCCATAGGGCTAAGGGGTTTTTGAGGGGAAATTCTCCTGCTCCCTCCCCTATCATTGTGCAAGGGGCACTAGACTCTGGCATGGGATCTGGGGACACCATGTGGGCCAGAATCCTGAAGAAGTATGGCCTTAGAGGAGGGGGGGGGGGTTTGGGGATCTAGATGGTCATTTCTTTGGAAGAGGGGGATCAGTGACCGGACAGAGCAGAAGTTCTGATCCAAAGTCCCCTGAAACACAGCCTGTTCCTTGCAAATACTGAATATCAAATGAAAATCCTCTCAGGTTGTGTCCCCTTTCTCCTGTCACTGACTACAAATCCTGCCTTCTCCCCATCTCATAATTATCAAGTATGGATTGAGAATCTTGCTCACTTTGTCCCCTTTCCATGTTGTTATTAAATACTCAGAGAAAATCCCCTCAGATTCCCCTGGTTTTTCTAATTCGCAAGCATCCCTTTTCCAACTGCACCCTTTTTCCTTCCCTTTTTGAACTGCAGCTGCCCTTGGTCCTTACAGCAGATTGAAAGGGGGCTGGAAGAAGCTGAAGTTGGTTCCTAGTTGTGGCATATTGCATAGAAACAAAGTTTCGTGCCGGACAGTGCATCACAGTGGGTCAGGGGCAGTGTCCCAGATGTGAGGGCGTATAGTTTGTGGTGACACACAGCTCTGTTTGGGATTTATACAGGTTGAAAACCCAGTTCCTTATTCTCTCTTATTTTGTAATATTGTAATTATATAATATTGGAGCACTTAGTGAATCTAGGTTCCCCAGAATCTTTAGGAACCTACTGCCAGAAGGATGGGTCCACGTGTCCTTGTAGGAGCAGACCCAGGTAGGCACAACATTCACAGCAGTCCAGAATGAGGGTAGCAAGTCCAAGCCACAGCAAGTTCCAGGAGGCAGAATGCAAAACAGGACGTGTGGCATAGCTCCACCCAGCTTCCGGTTTCTGCCAACCAGCATGGCAAGGTCCACAGGGCCAAATTTGAGCTGAGCCACAGAGCTATGGCAAAGTTGAGAACTGCTTTGGAAGCCTCAAGTTACCGATCTGAGGCTTGGGTCCTTCCAACTCCCTGCTATATAATATGAAGTCACCATCTGACTTTTTCTTATGAATTATTTAAAAGTAATCCTAAAATATAGGAGAGGTCTGAGAGGATTTTTGGTCAATAATATTAAATTATTTCAGGACAAAGTGGTCCAATTTCACCATGATTTTCTTCCCATAAATGCAACTAAATATTATTATTAGTGACTCTCTGTGTATTTAATGTACTGAAGTGGTGGAAGCCACCAACACCTCCAGGCAGGAATGCTGGTGGCTGGTCCTGTCCCTTCACAACAGTCATTTGCTCCCAGTTGCTCATCATTGGGTGTCTTTAGATGGCCACAGTGGTGGCCGCTCCCAGATCTACTCCAGGGGCGGCCAGCTCCTCATCCCTGTGTGCAGCCCCACCTGTGCCAGATTTACATGGACTCAGCAATTGCCATGGTCCACAGTCCACCCACACGGCGCCCCCTCCCCCACACCATAGAGCTGCAGGCGGATCAACTGCCACTCTAAGCTGCCACCCACAGCTCTATGGCGCTGCCTGGGGCAACCCCCAGCTGGGAATCGGAACTGCAGCGGCTGGCCGTGAGTAGACGGACCACAGCTCCACCTTGGGCCAGTGCACATTTGGACAGCCTGCTCTGCTGGCAGTGCTCTGGGATGTTCCAGAGCACCGCTAGTGGGGCTGAAGCTCTGCTTCTGCTCTGCCTGCACATCTGGCAGCCCACCTTTACATGGTGTAAAAGCACCCATTGTTCCAAGTGTCAAAGAACCTTCTGGAAGCTCCTGGCTCCTTCCCCTCTCCTCTCCTGTTAAACCAGAGTCTCTCAGGAGCCTCCGAAAGACTCTCCGACCTTCTTGCCCTGCAAAACTGGAAACAAGATCTCTCTAAATCAAACACAATTGCCCCCACCTTGTCCTTGCACCAGTTGGACAATTCCTGATAGAAAATCTACAATTGTAGAAAATCTACAATTCATGATAGAAAATCCCCTGAGTCACCCTGTTGCAAGGTGACTGGGCCCCAGAACTCACTTTTTTGTTGATCCCAACTCCTCCATCTCTGGGTGGTCTTTGGAGATGTTCCACTCTCTGCTGTAAACTGAATTTTGGTCCTGAATTTTGGATCTTATTACTTTGGTTCTCTTGTACCTGACTATCCTGCTGGGAGAGAAACCCTTTTCTAACCAAATTGCAATCAAGTCAAAGACTCAAATCTTAGTTAGTAAGCTTTACTTATGATGTAACAGACATTACAATAAAGATACAGAGTTTCAAAAGAGACTTAAAATATTAAGTACAAAAGAAGATAGTTCTTAGATCAAGATAGAAAAGTAGTTCTTTGCAAAGAAGATGGAACAGAGGTACCAGTGTCCAGAAGACACTGAACCACTGAACAGTTAGTTAAGCTTTTACCAAGGCTTTTATAGGGTTCCTGGCATTATAAGAATGTATGACTTCCACACTGCACATCGTTTGTATACTAGGACAAAAGACATCAAAGATGATCTAAGTAGACTACATTGCGTATCCCATCATACCCTCCATCATTTCACCAGTGAAAAGATACATACTTGCCCTGCCTCCTCATTGAATATTCCCTACTCTCTCTCTCTCTCTCTCTCACGCACACACACATTCATATGTACACACAGATACTGGACCACAGACACTTATTCACATGAGCACTAATTGGTGAGTTGTGGGATCCGGGGCACTGAGGAGGTCAGCAGGGAGGGTTGCCAAAGGAGGGCATGGGGCTTTTATCTTTTGATCTGTGATTTTTATCATGTTGTTAGCCTCCCTGAGCCTTCAGAGGTAGGGCAGGGTAGAAATCTAAATAAATAAATAGATCCAGTTGAGATTTGTTCCCTTGTTATTGAACATTAAGTCAAAATGCCCTCAGACTTTGCCCTTTTAGTTAAGATAATAGAATACTAACTGAAAATTCCCAGACTTTGTCCCTTTCCCTGCCATTATTGATTTTTGACTTAAAATTCTGCTCATATTTTTCCGTTGTCCCTGCTACTCCAATACTGATAGAAAATCCCCTCAGATTTGGACTACTTTCTCTCTAATTCTCAATCCTTTGTTTAACCCTTCCCTTCCAATATGGCCCATTTCCCCTGTTTTTTGAACCGCAGCCTCTGGTCCTAGAGTAATTTTGGTGGGGAAAGAGTCGCCGCCACCGCATTCATTGCACCAGTCTGGTGGTTAAATGATAGTTCCCTCCAACCAGCCATTTCCCCTTAAAATGTTTGCTGTCTCTAAGAAATATTAATTTCACTTTTCCATCTGAATAAAATTCCCTCAGGTGTTGTCCATTTTTCTTACTAATTGTGAAAATCCCATCTCCTTTGCCATTTCCCCTAGGTGGAGCCGTGGAGAGCGGGGTGGGTTGACCAAGCCACTGCCTGTTACCGGGTTTCTGAGAGAGTTGGGACACTGGGAAGTGGGGATGGAACCTTCAACCTGCCAGAAGGAGCTGGTCTCCCGCAGGCACGAGCCCCAGGCGTGAGCACAAGGGTTCTAACCCTTGGGAATCGCCCTTGGAGTAGTCCGGAGCATAGGAACCCTCCCCTTGTTTGTTTGCAATGTACTTGCACCCATCTTGGCTAGGCCTCCCACCATTGGTGAGTCCTGACTATGTTGTCTTTAAAAAGATCCCGCGCAGAGGCAGCGTCTATCTCACCCCCAGTAACAAAAACTTCCAAGCAAAGGAAAATTGATTGTTTTTTGGTTCCCCCTTCAGTGCATTCGAACCCTCCTGTGGAGATGCTGGGTGGGCGGTTGCATACTAGCAATCGATAAGTTACACTGGCAAATCTACAAGAAAACTGTTCCTCCGCAATTGGGGTTATAAATTCAGTGGTTAAGTTGGGGGAGGGTAGTCTGGGTTCTGGCTCTGCTGATTCTACTGTGAAGAGGAGAGTACTGCCTTCTGAAAATGTACTCGTAGATTTCCTAGCTGACCACGTGCAACTTACGATGCACACTGTACGTTTCTTGTTCTCCCAGATAAACGGGCTTTGTAGTAAAATTGATAAACTAGTACTCCCTCTGATAGGTCAGCAGGAAATTCTAATGGAGGAAGGTGGATCAGAGCAGTTATTCCCGGCGAGGCGTGGGGCTCAGAGCCCATGAAGGGGTAGATGTATTGCACCCCAAGTACTAGAAAAAGGGAAGGAAGGAATGAGAGTTCTTGGGGAGGTAGTTAAATCACAGGAGGTAAGGGAGCCTCTTACCCTTTTGCCAGGTGCTGTAGTATTCACAGTCCTGCCGCTTCCATCAGGGAATTTGCCGTTCTGGTGTACTCCCCTGGATGTGGCAGAGCACTTAAGAGCTCTTCTGCACATCCCAGTAACAAGGAAAGACATTAGTGCAATGGATCATCTTAGCCACTCCAGGGGTCGTTTGATAATAAGGGTGATTTTTAAATCCCAGGATGTGGTTTCTGAGATTGTCAACCATGAAGCCCTATTAAACTCAAGAGCTGTGTTTATTGCTAAGGTCTATGGTACCAGTATGATTTATTCATGGTATCCCGTCAGACTGGCCCCAAAGGAGAATTTGGTAAGGGTAATGTAAGAATGCCAGAGTTATATCCGTCGAATAATAGAAAGGAAATAAAGGGCCCTGTGGACAATGAGATCCCCCAATCTCATCTGCATCCCATGCCTTCCCCAAAACCAATTACCTTTCTCCTGCTCCCTCTAGAACTGCCGCTCTTCCGTGACTAAAGCCCCCTTCATCCATGATCTCTTCCTCTCTCGACCCTTTCAACTCCTTGCTCTTACTGAAACCTGGATCTCACCCTCCAACTCTGTTACGCCAGCCACTCTATGCTCCAGGTGCCTTTTGTTCTATCACCGACCCCGCCCTGAGGACCAGGGAGATGGCGTGGGTTTCCTTCTTGCCAATCCCTGTCAATTCCAAACTCTTTCCCCTCCTCCCACCCTCTCCTTCCCTTCCTTTGAGGCCTATTCTCTGCATTTATACTCCCCCCTACACCTTCGTGTTGCTGTCATCTACCACCCCCCGGGTTGCCTCTCCTCTTTTCTCCCAGATTTTGAATCCTGGCTCACCTTCTTCCTCTCTGATGATACCCCCGCTCTCATTCTTGGTGATTTCAACGTTCATGTCGACACACCTTCCACGCCCTCTATCTCCCGCTTTCTCTCCCGAACGCCTCTGGCGCAAATCCCGCTCCCTCCATGACTTCCTCCACTACAAATTCTCCCTCTCCTCGGCCATCTCCCTAGCTAGACAATGCTATTATGCCTCCAGGATAGAATATTTCTCTCGCGACACTCACCACCTCTTCTCTACTTTTGACTCCCTCCTTAAAACCCCCTGCCCTCCTCCGCCCTCTTCCCTTGCTGTTCAGGATCTTGCATCATTCTTCACCTCAAAGATTGACAAGATCCATCAGGACATTGCCTCCCACCCACCTCCACCTCCTGCTCCCGTACCTCTCCCTCCCCGCTCTCTCCTCACATCCTTCCCTCCTGCCTCTCTCGAGGAAATCTCCGCTCTGCTCTCTTCATCCAACCCCTCCACCTGCCCCCTCGACCCCATCCCCTCCCGCCTCCTGACCTCTATTGCTCCCACTGTCACACACACCCCTTCTACACGTCATCAATCTCTCCCTTTCCACAGGCTCCTTCCCCTCTGCCTTCAAGCATGCCACTGTCTCCCCCATCCTCAAAAAGCCTACCCTGGACCCTTTCGATCCCTCTAGTTACCGGCCGGTCTCCCTCCTTCCCTTTGCTTCGAAGCTCCTGGAACGTGTCGTCTACTCCCGCTGCCTGAACCTCCTCTCTGCCAACTCCTCCCTCGACCCTCTCCAGTCCGGCTTCCGCCCCCTCCACTCTACTGAAACTGCCCTGGCCAAGATCACCAATGATCTACTTGTCGCTAAATCGAAGCGCCACTACTCCGTTCTTGTCCTCCTTGACCTCTCTGCTGCCTTTGACACTGTCGACCACTCGCTCCTCTTGGACTCGCTTTACTCTTTGGGCTTCCGTGGCTCTGTCTTTGACTGGTTCTCCTCCTACCTCTCTGACCGCTCCTTTAATGTCTCCCTCCCCGAGTCGACCTCCCCCTCCCTTCCCCTCTCGGTTGGGGTTCCCCAAGGTTCTGTCCTTGGCCCTCTCCTCTTCTCTATCTACACCCTGTCCCTTGGCGAAATTATTGCCTCCCACGGATTCCAATACCATCTCTATGCTGATGACACCCAACTCTATCTCTCTACCCCCTCTCTCTCCTCCTCTGTCCGCTCACGCCTCGTCGACTGCCTCTCTGATATCTCCGCCTGGATGTCCCGACGCCAACTCAAACTGAACATGGCCAAGACTGAACTCCTCATTTTTCCTCCATCCCCCTCCTCTCCCTCTGACCTGACCGTCTGCATTGATGGGGTCACCATCCGTCCTGTTCTCCGTGCCCGCAGCTTGGGCTTCATTTTTGACACGCACCTCTCCTTTAAACCTTACATTGACTCTGTGGCCAAATCCTGCCGATTCGCTCTCCTCAACATTGCCCGCATACGCCCCTTTCTCTCTGTCTCCTCGGCCAAAACCCTTGTTCATGCCATGGTTATCTCTCGCCTCGATTACTGCAACCTCCTCCTTGCTGGCCTCCCTCGCTCTCACCTGTCCCCCCTTATCGCAATCCAAAACTCCGCTGCTAAGGTCATTCACTCTGCCCGTCGCTTCGACCATGTGCAGCCTCTCCTCTTCTCTCTCCACTGGCTCCCCATTCCTGAACGTATCCTGTTTAAACTCCTGGTTTTCACGTTCAAAACACTGCACAACCAAGCTCCCCCTTACCTCTTGGACTTAATCTCCCTACGCACACCTGCACGCGCTCTCCACTCTTCTTCTGTCCTCTCCCTCGTTTCTCCTGCTCATCTAACACCTTCAACCCTTCTCCCTCGCTGCCCCCCATGCCTGGAACTCCCTCCCTACCCACATCCGCCTTGTCCCCTCCCTCCGCTCCTTCAAATCTCTCCTAAGACCCACCTTTTCCTCGCCGCCTTTCCCAGTGCCTGCTAGTCGTTCCCCATATACTTACTGTCTGCCCTCCTTTGCAGACTGCTGCAACCAACCTGATTGTAACCAAGCCAAGCACACGCACCTGAGACTTCGCATCTGCCTGAATGTTTGTTGGTCTTCTCCCCTGTCTCTCCCACTGTCCCCCCTCCCTGTTTCCCCCTCCTTGTCTTTTAGATTGTAAGCCACAGGCAGGGACCGCGTCTATTGTATGTTTCTGTACAGCACCAAGCACCTGACTGGCACTATATAAATGTTTATAATAAAATAATAATAATAGTCCCCTTATTCATGTTCATTAATAACACAGGAACTCTTCCCAGCAGCAGCTGGCAAAATAGGGTGGTGATTCTGATTTTTAAGAAGGGAGATCCTAACAACCCTCAAAATTATAGGCCTATTAGCCGCCTTTGTTTAATTTCCAAAATATACTCCAAATACCTACTTGTAAAATTGTTGAATTGGCAGGCAGATCAGAATGTATTAGAATTAGAACAGGTAGGATTTAGAGAGGGGCAGTCTATTGTATATCAGGTGTTTATCATCACCCAGTTGATCCATAAATACACTAAACAGGCTAAGAATTCATCCCTCTATATGTTTCATAGATCTTCAGACAGCATTTGATTCCATTAATAGAGAAAGATTGTAGTGGAAATTAAGTAATTCAACATTTGATCGCCACCTGCTGTATCTAATTACACCCTGTGGCCACCAGAGGGCGGTGTGGGATTGTAAGCATACAATAGGAGAGGGACCATCTCAGACAAACATACGGTTACACTATCACACCATACACAGGCACACACAAATACAGAGTATATACACACAAACAGCGAGAGAGAGAGAGAGAGAGAATACAAGTATACACACACAAACACATTAGGCTATACACTCAGCACACAGAAACAAAATGTCTAGCACGACACACCCTACTGACCACCCGCCTCTGTCTGAGGCACAGAGCCCTCAGTCCTAGCGAGCCTGCGCCTTGCAGCACAGCACCCCCTACTGGGCCCTCTGTCCTGCGCCTTGCAGCACAGCACCCCCTACTGGGCCCTCTGCCCTGCTCCGAGGCACAGCACCCCCTACTGGGCCCTCTGCCCTGCTCCGAGGCACAGCACCCCCTACTGGGCCCTCTGCCCTGCTCCGAGGCACAGCACCCCCTACTGGGCCCTCTGCCCTGCTCCGAGGCACAGCACCCCCTACTGGGCCCTCTGCCCTGCTCCGAGGCACAGCACCCCCTACTGGGCCCTCTGCCCTGCTCCGAGGCACAGCACCCCCTACTGGGCCCTCTGCCCTGCTCCGAGGCACAGCACCCCCTACTGGGCCCTCTGCCCTGCTCCGAGGCACAGCACCCCCTACTGGGCCCTCTGCCCTGCTCCGAGGCACAGCACCCCCTACTGGGCCCTCTGCCCTGCTCCGAGGCACAGCACCCCCTACTGGGCCCTCTGCCCTGCTCCGAGGCACAGCACCCCCTACTGGGCCCTCTGCCCTGCTCCGAGGCACAGCACCCCCTACTGGGCCCTCTGCCCTGCTCCGAGGCACAGCACCCCCTACTGGGCCCTCTGCCCTGCTCCGAGGCACAGCACCCCCTACTGGGCCCTCTGCCCTGCTCCGAGGCACAGCACCCCCTATTGAACCCTCTGCCCTGTTCCCTGTGGCACAGTGCCCCCTACTTAGCCCCCTGTCCTACTCCTTGCATCATGGCATTCCCTACAAAACCCTCTGCCCTGCTCCCTGAGGCACAGTGCCCCCTCCTGAGCCCCCTGCCCTGCTCCACTGATCTTTGGCTTAGTCTGATGACACTGACAGGGGATTTAGTCTGACTTTTCCCCACCTGACCCAGCTCTGATGCCTTTCATCCATGCATTCAGAGACAGATTAATTAAGAGCTTTGTCACCTGGAAATGAAATTTCAATTTATACTCCAGAAATCCTACTTGGATGTGGGAAATGCAGGTCAGAGATTTAAAGAAGCATTGCAGGAGAATGAGTCACAACTGCGATCTGGGACTGGCTAGCTCAGGGGGGCATCAGGGAGTGGGATCCTGGGCCTTTCCTCTCTAGGAGGTGCCAGCTCCAATTTGGGATCAACTGGTTCAGGAGTCATCAGGAGATGGGATAAAAACGTAAGTGCCATACAATGGCCCTTTTTACACGGGCAGAAATCTGGGTGTTCATGCGTGGGTGCCACTTGTGTAAACTCCACAGCAGGTGGGGGGGGTGCATATGCGCTCCTGCGCGCACACGCACACACCTCCACCCATCCCCCACACACAGAGCAAATGGCAAAAATGGCTGTTGCGCCGTGCATGTTGATGGGTGGAGGTGGGTGGGTGTGCATCCGTCTACATCCTCCCCCCACCCACGGACTGCCGTGCACACCATCACACACACACCCCATGCTGCAGCCTGTGTAACAAGGGCTAAAGTCAGATAAACGGTCCATCGAGCCCAGCGTCTTGTCTCTGACGGTGGCCATTCTCAGGGTGTTTTTAAATGAGCAAGTCTTGGGGTGGGGGCAGATCTGTGGCCACTGAGTGGAGGGTGTGGCAAGAGATTCTAACGAGTAGCTCCCAGAATGGCAACTGCAGCAGACACCTCGCACTCCCCCTGCCACCAACCGTGGGGGAGGGGGAAGAACACTGGGCTGGCCTTTGAAATTGACATGTCCTGGGCATGAACCGTGCTCCCCAGCACTCGCAGCCTGTGTCCCCCACCCACAGTGCCTATGAGCATGGCTGGCTGCCCCAGTTCATACAAGCAGCGGCTGCGTGGGCACCTGTTGCCATGCACTTTTTTGGTTTGTCCGACATGGGGCACTCCGGATTTTTCAGCAGTGCCCCGTGAGTGGCCATGAATGGTTACTGTAACTGAGGGGCTCACGGGAGTGTGCATCCAGCCGCTCCACTTTCAGATGGGTGGGCAGTCGGATGAGTGGCATCTGGGTGGCCATGTGGGGTAGCATCTTATTTGAAAACACCATCGGTCTTTTCAGAGAAGTCCCCAGCAGGTCATAATGATGTGATCCATTTCCTGTTCTCTCCCAATTCCCGACAGTCAGAGGTTGCATCTCCCAACCTACTTGACTAATAGTCTTAGGGGAAGAGCAGGGTATAAATTTAAATAAATAATACCCATTCATGGCCTGATCCTCCAATAATGTATCCAGTCCTTGTTTGAATCCAGCTAGGCTACTGGCCTTCACAACATCCTCCGGCAACAAGTTCCACAAGTTAATTGTGCATTGAGTGAAAAAGTACTTGCTTTGGCTTATTTTTAATCTACTGTTCATGGAGTGTCCTCTAGTTCTAGTACTGTTTGAGAGGGTAATAACATCTTCCTGTCTACTTGTTACCCACCACTCATGATTTTATAAACTTCTATCATCTCCTCTCAGTCATCTGAAGAGCCCTAACCTATCCAGCCTCTCCTTGTGTGGAAGCTGTTCCATACTTGACCATTTCTGTCGTCCATTTTCACATCTTCCAGTTCTACTGTATCTTTTTTTGAGATGGGGTGACCAGAACTGCACACAGTAGTCAAGGTGTAGTCGCACTATAGATTTATATAGTGGTGGTACATTTTCTGTCTTATTGTCTCTTTCTGAATAATCCTAGCATTCTGTTTGCCTTTTTGACAGCTGCCACGCACAGAACTGAGGTTTTCAATTAATTGTCCACATGACTCTGAGATCCTTTTCCTGCATGGTAACCCCTAATTTAGAACCTAGCACTGTGTACGCACAGTTGACTGTTTTTCCCTTCCAGTCATATTCCTCACAGACTGCTCCAGTCTTAACTATCTTGAATAACTCTGTGTCACCTGCAGTTTGATCACCTCATTCTTTATTCCCTTTTCCAGATCATGAATGGATAACAACTCCAATCCCAAAACAGACCTCTGGGGCTACTGACTTCACACCATTGTGAAAACCAACAATTTAGTCCTACCCTTTGTTTTATATCCTTAGTTACTGATCCATGAGAGGGCACTGCCCCTTAACCCATAACTACTTCGTTTCATAACAATGAGGGACCTTGTCAAACACTTTCTGAAAATTCAGATACCTTTTAAACTGGATCACTCTTACCACATGCTTGTTGACACCCTCAAATAATTCAAATAGAATAATGAGGCATGACTTCTCTTTCTAAAATCATGTTGGCTCTTCCTCATTATTATGGCATGTTTGTCAATATGCCTGATAATTCTATTCTTTATAACCGCATGACTTTATATTCTTTATAACTGTCTCCACCAATTTGCCTGACTTCAGGATCCAGGGTCTTTCCAACTCTAGGGGGAGTTGGCTCTGATCTGGGACTGGCTAGCAAAGGAGATTGTCAAGGGATAGGATCTGGGGCCTTCCGACTCTAGGGGGCGACATCTTGGGTCTGGGACTGGCTGGCTCAGAGGAGCGTTGGCTAATGAGAACCAGGCATTTTCCCTTCAAGGGGAAGCGAGCTCTAAAATTTAGTGTGCAAGCAACTGTGGGGCAGTGGGCTTGCCGGATCTCACCCCATGAATCACAACCTTGCAAATGCATCCTGGGTATCATGTACCCATGACTGTGTATCATGGTGGGCACACAGTGTATCTGTGGGGACCAAGGGCTGGGATAGCAGAGGATGTGGATTGAGCAGCAACAGAGCTGGGGGAGACCAGGCTGGGATAGCAGAGTCTTTGGGATGGGGTTGAGGGGCAGTGGCAGAGCAGGAGGAGACCAGAGCTGGGGTAGCAGAGACTGTGGGATGGGATTGAGAGGCAGCGGCAAAGCAGGGGGAGACCAGAGCTGGGGTAGCAGAGACTGTGGGATGGGATTGAGGGGCAGTGGCAGAGCAGGGGGAGACCAGAGTTGGGGTAGCAGAGACTGTGGGATGGGATTGAGAGGCAGCGGCAAAGCAGGGGGAGACCAGAGCTGGGGTAGCAGAGACTGTGGGATGGGATTGAGGGGCAGTGGCAGAGCAGGGGGAGACCAGAGTTGGGGTAGCAGAGACTGTGGGATGGAATTGAGGGGCAGCGGCAGAGCAGGGGGAGACCAGAGCTGGGGTAGCAGAGACTGGGATGGGATTGAGGGGCAGTGGCAGAGCAGGGGGAGACCAGAGCTGGGGTAGCAGAGACTGTGGGATGGGATTGAGGGGCAGCGGCAAAGTGGGGGGAGACCAGAGCTGGGGTAGCAGAGACTGTGGGATGGGGTTGGGCAGCAGCAGAGCAGGAGGAGACCAGGCTAGGATAGAAGGGGCTGTGGAAAGGGATTGTGGGCAGAACTGAGGGAAGCACCAGGCTGGGATAGCAGGGGCTGCAGGAGGAGATGGAGTGGCAGCAGCAGAACTGGTGGGAGCCCACGACTGGGAGAGCAGTGGGTATTGGGAGGGGACTGAGGGGTAGGGACAGCAGTGTGTGTGTGTGTGTGTGCGTGTGCATGTGCGTGTGCGCTTTCCCCATAGTTTGCCGGGTTGACTGTTTAATAAATCATGTTGCATTTCAAAGCGGAGCCTTTGAAGGGGGCGTAAGCAGTGACAGCTGAGCAAAGGGAAACATGGAGAGATTAGAGGGGAAAGTGTACTTGAGAGGATCCTGTCAGAGAAACAGAGCGAGGGAAGGCGAGAGAGAGAAACACAATTCAGCATTTCCCAGGCCTAGTTGCTGAGTTCAGGGTTATCTGACAGCCTTCATTCCATTCCCAGATCCCATTTCTTAATCTGACTTTCTAGATCCCCTTCAAAACCATCGTCTGCACTAATCGGGGTCACAGGGAGCAGGGCCGGGCTTAGGGATGGCGGGGCAGAAACGTGGGGCACCTTCTGCCACCGGCAGGCCTAGGGGCGCTCCCCCGCTTGGTCTGGGGTGTTCCCTGGGCCCAGGGACAGGCGGAGGGGGCACTCCCCTCTGCCCATCCATTTTTCGGAAGGGACTGCTGTAACGGAGAAATGTAGGGTCACACACATGTAACACAGGACTACATGTAGACTACAAGTCTGGTAAATATGTAATGCAAAATGTTCCACATGTATGTAATGTTACAATTGAGAACTGTAACACTCAAATTGGAGATGTGACACGTCACCAAGCTACAGGAAATGCAAAGAGATACCGAAAATGTGTATTTGAGAACACTTGCCAGACAGCTGGGCAGAGACATTTATATGCTAATGCAGGCAGCCATTGCGTACGTGCTCAGAAAGAAAAGCTGATAACGATAACAAAGGAAATTCTAGTTTCCTCCTGGGGGATATAAGGAGTTGTACCCCAGAGGGGCTTTCAGTGACTTCCAGAGAACTTTGAGAGACTCACTCACCAGCTTGCACCCAGCAAGGCTGGAGAAAACATGAGGAGAGAGACGTGATTTTGCTCTTTACCAACTAATAAGCCAGTGCCCAGTCATTCTACCTTTATGACTGAGGAACAAGAAGCTTATGGACCTTTATAGGGTAAGATGCTTATTTAGGAACTCAACCAGTATAGATCAGGAATGCGTTTTATTTACCTTTGATTTCTAGTAACCACTCTGTATCAACTATCTTGCTTATGTAATCAATATATTTACTTCTTATCTTTATGAAGAAGTGTCTGTGTCTAACACTGGAACACAAGTGAGCAACAAAAGCCCTTAAGCTCTTGCGAACCCAGAGAGTAAAGAGTCTGTAAACGGGAAGGATCGGGCCCTTGAGTGACAAAGGAGTTTCCCTGAGGCAGACTTGAATTAGCCCAAGAGAGAAACTAATTCAAGAGGGCTGTGCGCAAGGGAAACTGAGTCACTCAACCCCGGTAAAGTGGGGGTGCGGACCTCCAACCCGTGACAGTTGGCACCCCAACGAAAAGGGTCAAGCTCAGCTTGAGGACCAATGTGTAGAAAGTAGAGGCGCATACCCAGATGAGTGGACTCCTCTGAGGGGAGTAAATCCCAAACCTGCAGAGTCTGAAAGCCCCAGGAGTCAGGAACTCAGCTCTGAAAGGGTGGAAGAAGCAGATCCTTGAACAGAGTGCGCTGAGTTTGTTATTTTAATTTTAATTTTGGGTCAGGAACAGATATCAAAATAGGGCTGCCATTTCTCCAAGCTCTTGAAGCCAGAATTGGAAAAGGAGGCACAAGCCAGACACCTCCAAATAGAGGGGAAAACTAAGCAGCAACTGAAGCAGCTGATCCAGGAGTTTGAAATGAGCACAAATGGAACGGATGGAAGCGGAGCAGAGGCAGCAAATCCCACCACCACCAAATCCCCCTCCATACGACCAGCAACCAAGAGATGGAGATGGGCTGCCAGACGTGCCTCGACACCCCCTTCCAACTGACCAGCAGCCAGGGGAACAAGGCTCAAGCCCTGAACTCGAGATAGCTAGAATGAAAATGGAACATTAGCTCAGGATGGAGAAAATAAAACAGGAAGAACGGGCGAGGGAAAGAGAACGAGACAGACAGCACCAAACTGAAATCCTGAAGACACAGGCAGCCCTAGGAATGAACCCTCAACTCCCTCCACTAGGCAACATGGGAAACAACGCAGAAGGCAGAATCCGGGACTACGCCCCATCGATCCCACAATGCGATGGAAATCAAGGCATAGAAGACTACTTCACAACCGTGCGTCATGTGTTTCTTCAAGAACAGATCCTGAAGGGGATGTGGCTCAAATTAGTGTTACCCAAACTCCCAGCGAAGGCAAAACAAGTTTTCAACACAAAAATGGAGGAATCTCCGGTGCTGACTTTTGATGCTTTCAAACAGGCAGTTCTTGAGGCTACAGAATCACTCCAGAAACTTTTCGCCAAAAATTACGCAGTTTCAAGAAGGCAGAGGGTACGTCATATTCCGATGTTTGTAATATATTGAAACAATATGGAATGAAATGGCTAGATACAGGTGGGAATGCCACTAAGGAACAAATTATTAACTCTGCATTGCTCGAACAGTTCCATACTGTGTGCAGCCCAAATTTAAAAGCACACCTGCTGAATAAGGAGATCACAAATCTCAAAGAGGCGGGGGCAAGGGCTGATGCATTCACTGAAAATGCTATCTTAGCTTATGGGGAAAAGAAAGCCAAATAATGGGAAATCCAAACAAGGGTTTTACCATAAGCAGAATGGGTACAATCCACAATCTCAACAAGGAAACTTAACCCAGAACAAACCAAACGAGAATGGGGGTGGGGGGAGACAGGGAATCACCCAGACCCCAAAGAGCACACAATCCCCACACTCCACAGACAAACCCCACCGCCTGTTATAACTGTAACCAGACAGGACACATAAAAAGAAATTGCCCCAACTCCAAGAATACTGAGAACCAAAGCAGAGCTAAGATTGAAGCTAACTTGGCCTCAGTGATGACAGACACTCCCACAGGAGATTAGATCTGTTACGCACTCCAAGACCCTCACACAAATAATGCACACCTCTTCAGACCAGCCAAAGTCAATGGCATGCCCTGTGTGGGTCGAATTGATACTGGGGCAGACTGGGTCATGGTCAGAGAGGATTTGATCCTGAAAGCGTGTTACACCCCCCGCAAAGTCTATGTCAGTTGCTACAAGGGACTAGACATGAACTCCACACAGCCAATGTGGAGTTGGAATGGGAAGGCATGTAGGGACAAATCCTAGTAGCCGTGCTCCCCACAGAACAAGCTGTTGATGGCGAATGCCATAAACAGATGGCTGCTGGACGGAAGGGTGGAAAAAGCCCAATCCCAGAAACACGGGGAGCTGGAGAGCAACCCGGGAAGGGAGGGTGAGGGGCAACAAGGCTCAGAGAGCCCTAAACAGGTTGCACTTCTACCCCAGGAACACGGGGAGCTGGAGAGCACCCAGGAAAGGGAGGGAGAGGGGCAACAAGGATCGGAGAGCTCCAAACAGGTTACACCTCAACCACTGAACCCCACGGGGGATCAGGCCCTAACTGAACCCCAAGCCCAGCAGAGGTGGCCGGGACAGGGCCAGAAGGGGACCTGGAGAGTTCTGACCCAAATGGGGAAGAGTAAGACATAGACCCAAGGTTAGAATTCGCAAGGAAAAACTTGACTGCAACACAAACTGAATTCAGAGTAGAACTGACAAAGGATATCGCTCTACAGGGAATCAGAGAAGCAGCCGAGAAGGGAAACCCAACTGCATCACACAGGGTAGAATACTCCTGGGAACATGGGTTACTTTATAAGAGCCTACCCCAGGGAAGTGATGGCAAGGGGCAGGATCAACCCAAGACACCAGCGGTGCCCAAAAAGTTCAGAGAGGACTTGCTTAAATTGGCACATTCCTCTCCCTTTGCTGGACACCTAGGGGTTAAGAGGACGCTGCAAAGGCTACAATTAAACTTTGACTGGCCAGACATGAAAGCAGATGTTAAAGAATTCTGCAAGGTGTGTGACTCCTGCCAAAGGAACAAGAAAGGGAACGACCCAAAAAAGGTGCCCTTACACCCCCTCCCTATTATTGAAGTGCCTTTTTATAGGGTGGGGATGGATATTGTAGGTCCCATGAGAAAAGCCTCCACCTCTGGGAAAAAATACCTACTAGTTGTAGTAGATTATGCCACTAGATATCCCGAAGCTGCAGCACTGAGGAATGTGGACACCCCCAGTATAGCAGACGCATTAATGGATATTTTCAGTAGGGTGGGTTTTCCCAAACAGATCATAACAGACAGAGGGGCAAATTTCCTCTCCAATATCTTCCAACAGCTCTGGAAGATATGTGATGTGAAGCACATAAAGACAGCTCCATATCACCCCCAAACAAATGGGTTAGTGGAAAGATTTAATGGGACACTGAAACAAATGCTAACTAACTTTATGAGCAACAGAGCAAATAATTGGGACAAACTGTTGCTGTACCTCCTATTTGCCTATAGGGAAATACCCCACGAATCTACCGGGTATTCTCCTTTTGAATTGCTATTTGGGAGGAATGTGAGAGGTCCCCTAGACCCGGTAAGAGATTCCCGGGAAAACTTAGAGGAAACTGAAGGACAACCGGTAACCAGATATGTCCAGCAATTCAGAGAGAAAATAACCTCCATGTTAAAGGAGGCCCAAGGGAACCTGGCCAGTAGCCAAGAGGCCCAGAAAATAACATATGACAAGAAAGTCAAAGACAGATCTTATAACCCAGGAGACACCGTGCTAGTTATGAAACCAACTAAAAAGGTGGGCGGGCAAGTGATTTGGGATGGCCCATATCATATAATCGATAAGAAGAATGAGGTCACTTATTGTGTGAACAAACCCAACTCCAGAACACAGGCGCAAGAATTTCATGTAAATAGAATCAAAGATTACCATGCTAGGGACATACAGGCTTGTCTAGCCGCAGCGGTAGAAGGAGATGCCACAGCTGACAGCTTGAATGACCCCCTACCTAACCTCCTGCAGAAGAGCCAGGGAACTGAATCTCTGGAGGAAATTGGCATTTCCACAGACCTCAGCACCTCCCAAACGCAAGAGATGATGCAACTCCTGCAGGAACACAAAGGAATCTTTTCAAACCAACCTGGGGAAACAGATATGACTGTGCCACCATTGAGACAGGAACCAAGGGTCCAGTCAAGTCCAGTCCCTTTCGCACAAATGGGAAAATCCAAACACAGATCCACCAGGAGATCGAGGAAATGTTGAAACTGGGAGTGATACAGATCTCAACTAGTCCATGGGCGAGCCCTGTGGTTTTAGTGCCTAAACCTGACGGCTCCATAAGGTTCTGCATTGATTATCACAAACTAAATGCCATAACCGTGTCAGATGCATAGCCCATGCCTAGAATAGATGACCTAATTGAAAGAATTGCCGGGGCTAAATATCTGACTACCCTAGACATGACCAAGGGGTATTGGCAGATTAAAATGAACCCGGGGGACAGGTCAAAAACAGCATTCATAACTGACAAGGGCCTGTATGAATTCACAGTGATGCCTTTTGGCTTAAAGAATAGTGGGTCTACATTCATGAGGTTAATGGATCACATCCTAGAAGGGAGGCGCGATTTCGCCTTGGCTTACATAGATGACCTGGTGATTTACAGTGAAGCGTGGGATACACACATGACACACGTACGCAAGGTCCTGCACAGGATTAAGGGGGCAGGACTAACTATAAAACCAGCAAAGTGTAAAGTTGCTATGGGCACCGTTACATACCTAGGGCACGAGGTGGGAAGTGGAAGTGTCGAAAAGACAAAGTAGAGGCTATTTGCTCCTGGCCTGCACCCACAACCAAGAAGCAGATCCAGAGGTTCATAGGCATGACTACTTACTTCCGCCGCTATGTCCCACACTTCAGTGACATTGCGACCCCCTTAACTGACAAATGCAAAAAACGATGCCCAGAGAAGGTACAATGGTCAGACGAGTGCAACAGCGCGTTTGACAAACTTAAGAGAGCTCTGTCTGAGGCACCAGTGTTAATCAGTCCGGATTATGAGAGAGAATTCGATATCTGGACTGATGCCTCTGACACCGGCCTGGGAGCAACCCTCACACAAGCAGGGGAGGGGGGAAT
>QEPC01007324.1:73332-88538 GCA_003113815.1 Sphenodon punctatus
AGTGTGTGGTGTGTGTGTGTTGTAAGATGGGGAGAGGGAAGGGGACTACAGATGTGCATGTGTGTATCTGCAGGGTCACTATAATGTAACTCTACGCACGTATTTGTGTAGTGTGTGTGAGAGAGAGAGAGGGAGGGAGAGGGTGGGTTACAGTAGGGTATTGTGCAGCATGCCTCTGCAGGGTCATTATAAAGTGACCCCATATGTACACACACCATCACTGATGTTTGTGTAGGGGGGGAGAAGAGGGAGCCAGAGGAGGTTACTGTAGTGTGTGTGTGTGTGTGTGTGTGTGAGAGAGAGAGAGGGGGGGGGCAGGGGTTACTGTAGTGTGGGGGGGGGGAGGTTCTTAAAATGTAATCTCCTCTCACACATTCCCCAGCATTGGTATGTGTGTACTGTATTTGTAAGAGACTTCAGCATCTTTCTGTGTGTGATAATATAAAACCTCCCCCCCCACCATCAGTAGCTGTTTTGTAGTCCCTGTCTCCCCTCCCCCTGTCTTTAGATTGTAAGCTCTCAGGCAGGGACTGTGTCTATCTTGTTTTTTTGTAAAGCACCAGGTACATTGCTTGCGCTATATAAATGCTTATAATAATAAAAATATCACATCAATATTATTAATTATTATTATTATTTTATTATAAATATGTGACCTAAATGTGTGACTGCATGTAAGAACATTTTATTAAGTAACATTGGGCAAGACTAGAACCAATGGGTTCAAATTACAAGAAAGCAGATTTCGGCTAAACATTAGGAAGAACTTCCTAAGCTACGGTAAGAGCTGTGCAGCAGTGGGACAGACTGACTAGGGCGGGGGTGGGCTCTGTCTCCTGCGCTGGAGGTTTTCAAACAGAGGCTGGACGACATCTGCCAGGGACGCTGTAGCTGTGGGTTTCCCGAGTTGAGCAGGGGGTTGGACTAGATGACCTCTGAGGACCCTTCCAACTCTAAGAGTCTGTGATTATGCACCACATCCCAGAACTGAGACTTCCATTGACGTCTTTCTCTATGGGCTACTGTAGTGTGTGTGTGTGTGTGTGTGTGTGCGCGCGTCAGTGTGTAATGTAAACTCCTCTCCCTGTCATACACAACACTAATGTTTGTATGCCATTGGAGTGGGGAGATGTTAGTATCTCTGTAGGTTACAGTAGTATATGGCTCTGTATGTGTGTGTCAGTGTAACTCCATACACATCCCAACACTGGTGTTTGTGTAATATATGTGTGTGTGTGTCAGTTTGAGTGTTGCTGCCTCTGTGTCTATGGTTTATTGTATAGTGTACAGCCTCGCTGTGTGTAACTGTGGGTTACAGTAGTGTGTGCTATATATATTGTGTGTGTGTGAGAGAGAGAGATCCTTTAGCATCTTCCTCTGTGGGTTACAGTTGTATGTGTGTTGCATCTTTGTGTATGATGTGCATGTCTGTCTTCCTTTAAGGTCTTTTTCTCTGTGGGTTACAGCAATGTGTGGTGCATGTTAGTGTGTGTGTGTGTATGGTGTGCCTGTATGACTTCATCTAGTATTTTTCTCGATGTGTCTGTACTGCCCTCCTCCCATGCACACAATTGCTTCAGCGTTTGTGTAATATTTGTGTATTTGTATGCATGTTTGGGTTTCAGTGCGTGTCCTTTAGTATCTTTCTCTATGGATTACAGCAATATATGCTGTTTGTGTGCGTGGGTACAATTACAGTTATAATGTAACCCCACGCATATGACAACAACATTTGCATTTGTGTAGTGTTCATGTATGTATGTGTGTGTGTGTCGGGGGGGGGGGGGGGANATGCCGCCTAACTCCCCTGATAACCCAAACCACCTTGGGGGGGGGAGACCAAAAAACATTATCATCTATATAGGTTACAGTAGTATGTGGGGGGGGGGAGGTCTTTAAGTATCCTTATACACATCCTAACACTGAGTTTGTGTGTGTGTGTGTGAGTATGAGATAGCGAGACTGTAACCCATATTATTATGGGTTACAGTAGTGCATGGTTGTGTAGTGTGTCTTTTGGTGTCATTATAATGTAACACATCACCATACCAGCTCTGGCATTTTTATTATGTTAGTGTGTCACTCTGAGTGCTGTTCTGGGTGTTGGTGCATTTAGTGCTGAGTGTTGCTGTGTGTGGCTTTCCCCATCCAAACACTGGTATTTTTGTAGTATGTGCATGAGTGTGATTTCTTTTATTGTGTGTGAGAGAGACAGAGAGAGAGAGAGAGAGAACAAGTTTAGGTGCTGTGAATGTAATTTCATTGAGTGCTAATTAAATTAGTGTTTGTGTGAGAGACAGAAATCTCAAGTGCTCTGTGTGTGTGTATTTCTTCATCATATTTCTATATAGGTTGTCTGTGTACTGTGTGTGTGTGTGTATGTAATTCCACTGAGTACTACTAGTTTGTCTATTTCTACTAGTTTGTGTGTCTGCATGAATTAAAGTGCAGTTTGTGGAGATGACTGTACTTTCCTTTAATGCTTGTTTGGGTGTATGAATGTACTATTCTGTGTGTGTGTGTGCGCATGACTGTGAATCTTGTTAGCAAGTTTAGGTATAGATTTTGCTAGTGTATGTTGTGTGTGTGTGTAATTCCACTTAGTACTTGTGTGTGTGTGTGTGTGTGTGTGTGTGAGAGAGAATTAAAGTGCTGTTTTGTATAAATTGTTTGTATATGTCAGGGTTGGGGAACGTTTTTCCTACAGAGGGCCAATTTAAAGCTTGCACAGGCTCTGAGGGCCACACAGAAGTTGGGGCAGGGGTGTTTAAGGGATGCATTCAAAGAAAGGAGGGCCCAAATCATGGATCTGTGCCATGGAACTGTCCCCTATCTTTGTCTGCATGATCTCACCTCTGCTCCCTTCCCTTTAGCTCAGTTTTTCAGTGATTGGAGGATCCAAGGGCCAGATCCAAGAAGTGGAAAGGGACCACATAAAAACTTGGCGCGTGCTCCATTTAGCCCCCCAGGCCTGAGGTTCCCCACTCCTGGTATATGTGATTGTACTGCTGTGTGTGAGAGAGAGAATTAAAGTGCTGTTTTGTATAAATCGTTTGTATATGTAATTGTACTGCTATGTGTGTGCTTGTGCATGAATTCCTTTAGCAACATTGGGTGTGAACTGTGCTGGTATATGCTGTGTGTGTGTAACTCTATTTAGAGCTGGTGTGTGTGACTTGACAAGATGCTCTCTCTGTGTACTTTCCTTTATTGGTAGCATGTATGTGTGGTGTGTGTGTGTGTGTGTGCCACTACATGTACTGCTCTGTGTTTGATTTCCTTATATGCTAATATATGTGTGTGTTGTGTGTGAGCTGATGTGCTGCTTTGTGTGTGTGCATGTGTCTAAATTCCCTCAGCATCTCTCTCTGTCAGTTGTGTTGATGTATGTAGTGTGTGTGTGTGTGTGTGCAATCATCTTTATCATTTGTGTGTATTGAGTGTATGAATTATTTTATCCCATTTTTGTTGGTTGATAGTGTGTGTGAAAGACTTTGAGTGTCATTGTGTGTAGCTCCCCCATTACTATCTCTTGTGTGTGTGTGTGGATTCTTTTATTATTATTATTATTATTATTTTATTTATTATTTACTTAGATTTCTTAGCCATCCCCCTTCTGCCACAGCAGCTCGGGGTGACTTACAACATAACAACATATAATCAATAAATACATAATAAATACAAAATATAAATATATAATTTTAAACCATAAAAAACATAGGCAGAGCCGCAACCCCCCCTCCCAACCTGACCCGTCTCTCTCGCCAAATGCCTGGCGGAATAGCCAGGTCATACACTGACTTCGGAAAGAGGGGAGATCTGGAACCAGACGGACCTCAGTTAGTATAGTTGGGAGGGCATTCCACAGCGCCACCCGGAGGCATCCCCGGCCAACCACAGGGGCCAGCCCAGGACCTGGGGAATGAGGGGGTCTCGCAGGTATGAGGGTCCCAGGCCATTTAGGGCTTTATAGGTCAAGACCAACACTTTGAATCGAGCCCGGAACGCTATAGGCAGTCAGTGCAGAGAACGAAGCACTGGTGTAATGTGCTCTCGGCGACCCGTCCTTGTCGGGAGACGGGCCGGACCGCCGCATTCTGCACTATCTGCAGTCTCCGGACTTTCACCAAAGGTAGCCCTGCGTAGAGCGTGTTGCAGTAGTCTAATCTTGAGGTAATGAAGGCATGGATGATGGTGATTTAGACTCGAGCTAGTGTGTGTGACAGTTGTTTTGGTACTTGTGTGTTGTGCTGTGCCTCTATGTGTATGTTTGTGGTTTCCTTAGAGCTGATATGTATGAGAGTTTTTTTAATGTGTGTGTGTTGTGTGCACTTGTGTATCTGTGAACTCCTTTAACATTGACATGTATGTTGTGTGTCTTTGTGTGTGTGTTGTGTCGGGGCCCAGTTTTTCCAGTGCCTTTGTGACAGCCTTTCTGTCATGTGTCTCTGGGTTGTGTGGTTTCACATTTGGGTATGTTGGGCTGTGGGCTGTGTGTGTAAGACTTTAAGAGTAACTGTGTTCCCCCACATAACCTGAGGTTTGTGTAATGTGAATCTGAACCTTGGAGAGGAGTTTCTACTACACAACCAGTTCCCCACAGATACACACATGAGGTCTGGGTGTGTTGTGTGTCCGCAAGAGTGTGCTGTGTTAATGTGTTTGCGTGCATGGAGGGAGAAGTGTAATGTGCAAGAGATGACAGTTGTGTAGTGGTGTGGGCATGTTATTTCCTTTCACATTTTGTGTTGTGTATTGTGTTAGAATGTCATTTTGTGTGTGTGATTGTGCATGACTATGTGGAACATGTTTTTTGTGTAGGTGTATCATTTCCTTTCATGCATATAAGTTGGGTGTATTTGGGGTGTTTGTGTGTGAGTCCCCATGTGTGATGTGTACACCTTTTGTGCCTCTCTGCCTATGTGTATTGTGTGACTGCGTATACGTTGTGTGTTGTATATCTGAAGGTGGATTTTGTGTGCATTTTTGTTGTCTGTTTCTGTACCCACTATGTGGACCTGTGTGTGCATGTAGTATTGTGTATACATTATGTGTCTGTGGGAAAGCATATGTTGTGTGTCTTCATGTGTACAGTGTCTGTATTGCATGCAGTATGTGCATCTTGTGTCTGTGTTTTTATGTACGTTGTGCATGTTGTGTGACCTATATCTTTGTATGTATACCTTCTCTGCTGTGTATGTGTGCACATTGTAGGTATACACATTGTGTGTTTGTGTTGTGTTAGTCTTGTGTACATGCAGTTTGCTCTTTATGATTGTATGGTGTGTGTGTGCCTCTATATTGTGTTTATATGCCTGCTGTATGTGCCCATATAGTGTGACTGTATATGTTGTATAGGTGTGTGATTTTCTTTCAGACATGTGTTGAAGGTATTTTGTGTGTGTGTGTGCCAGTGTGATGTGCTTTTGTGTCTCTTTGCATATACATTTTGTGTGCATTGTGTCTCTGAGTGTTGTGTGTCTGTATGCCTGATGTGTGTGTCTGTGTGTGCATGTACTATAGTATTTGTGTATGTTGTATGTGTGCGTGTTGTGTATGTAATGTGATTGTTTATGTGGGTCTGTGTACCTCTGCCTTCTATCTGTCTGTGTCGTGTGTGTTGTGTATCATGCTATTGTGTTCTGTGTGTGTCATTTATTTTTGCACTTGTCTAGCTGTGTTTTGTATGATTTTGAGGGTCATGAAAGCCCACTGTGTTTGCTTTCAGCTAGTGTATTTTGTGTGTGCAATTTCTTTTTGTGGTTGTGTTGTATGATTGTGGGAGAGTATTGTGTTACTGTGGGTATTGTGTGTCTTTGTGTGTTGTGCTAGTATATTCTTTGTATGCTGAGAGAGAGCTTGTGTGTAAAGCTGTGCATTGTGCCTCTCTGTGTATGTGTCGCCTGACCTGGTGAGGTGTGTAGCGAGTTGCCGTGTGTGCAGCTGTGAGCTCTGCTAGCCAGTACAGTACAGGAGAGTCAGAGGGCTGGTGTGTGAATTGTTGTGGTACTAGTTTATTTGTCTTACTGTTGTGTGATGTGCTAAGCGAGCTCCCTGCCTCCCTTCCCAAACTCTCAAGGCAGTAACGTGTGCATGTGTGTAAAACCAGACGTGTCTTTGGCATGCTGTGGCCCAGACCCTGCTGGCACATGTAACCACGCGGCTGACAGAGGTTGGCCTGGGATTACCCTGCGGAGTGTTGGCGGCTAGTCCGGGCGGTGACCTCGGCAAATCTCTGAGGTCACAGCCTGGGCTAAGAGCCATCCATGCGGGCCCCAGCGCGCTAACCCGTCTGTTTGGGTCCTACCATACCCGCTCCTGGCCACCACAGCTGCCTGTCCTTAGCCACCATGGCTGTTTGTCCTTGCAGGGTGCTGGGAGCAGGGTGCGGGCGGAACCGGCCACCCACACAGTTCTTGTGCTCCTGACCCTACCTGGGCCTTGCAGGCAGCGGGACGTAGGCACATCAGCCCCGACTCGGGCCATGTCAGCCATGATTTTCCACCCTGGGGTGGCCCTGGGAGCAGCCCCGCCATCCACATGGCTGTGTTTACCCTGTTTGTACATTTGTAAGTCTTGGTGGGAATGAGCATATGTGAGTTTGTATTAGTGTGTGTGTGTGTGTGTGTGTGTGTGTGTGTGTGTGCGCCAGGCTGTGGGAGTGAGTTTCTGTGTGTGACTCCTGAATCTTCCTCTTTCCCACGCTCTCTCCTTCCCTCCCCATACACTCACCCTATCGTTGCCTGTCCCCATAAACTGTCTCATCATCACCCAGTCTCTAGTCACACTCCCATTGTGACTGTGTGTCAGCACATGCATATGTGTGCGCGTGCACCGTTTAGACTGCATCTCCCATTCGGCCTCCAGATCTTAGTTCAGCAACAGAATAAACAACCAAAATGAGAAGCTGACCCTCCCCATTCCACTTTGTGTGTGCGCGCGCGCACACACACACACTCTCCTCTGCACAAACATACAGCTTCTATATATGCACTTCCCTTGCACACAAACACACGCTCCTCCCACAAACACACTGCGCAAGGATTCCTTCCTCACGGACATACACACACGTGTCTCTGCACAATCACAAACACACACATCCTGTAGACACCCTCCCCCTGCACCCAAGCACACACCCTTCCCACCAAACACATTGCACAGAGCCATACTCACGCACTCATACTGCCTGCACAAACACAAATGCATACACACATACAGATGCACCTCACCAAATATGCATTTCCCCAGCAGTCAACATGCGCGCGCGCACACCTGCACAAACACAAATGCAAACTGCTACTGAACATTAACACAGAGATCCCTCCCCAAAGGCACATGCACACTCTCGCTCTCAACACAAAGCTTTCTGTCTCTGGCTCCAGGGGTTTCTATTCTCTCTGCTTTGGCCAGTCCTTGACTAGAGTTGATGGAGCAGAAAGGGAGGTTCAGACAGGGTTGGGGAGGGGAGCAGGACTGGGAAAGCAGAAGTTGCGTGTGGATGAAGAGCTGGGAGGCAGGGTTAGAGTAGGCACTGTGTTCAGACGAGATGCTAACTGACCACCCATGAGCCACGGGGGCTGGGAACCAGGACTCCTGGGTTCTCTGGAAGAGGAGATTAGAGCAGCAGGGGCTGGAAGCCAGGACATCTGGGTTCTCTAGGAGAGCAGAAGGATGTGTCTGAAGGTCGCTGTTCCCCCCTTGCAGGTCCTTGTGCCACGTGTGGCGTGTGACGCCCCCCAACCCCTAGGATGAGTAACTGCAGCAGCCGGGCCCTGACCCTGCTGTCAAGTGTGTTTGGGGCGTGTGGGCTGCTGCTGGTGGGGATTGCAGTCAGCACAGACTACTGGCTCTACATGGAGGAAGGGATCGTGCTGCAACAGAACCAGACCACGGAGGTCAAGATGGCGCTGCACGCTGGGCTCTGGCGTGTCTGCTTTTTCGCAGGTAGGCTGCAAGTTTCCCTGCAGCAGTGCCCCCAGCACTGCGAGCTTCCCTGTGGTGGTGCCCCCAGCTCTGCGAGCTTCCTTGGGGCAGTGCCCTCAAGGCTGCGAGCTTCCCCTTAGCAGTGACACCAGCCCTGCGAGATTCCCCACAGCTATGCCCTCAGTACTGTGAGTGTCCCCAGCTGCACACTTCCCCACAAGTGTCCCCAGTAACATGATCTTTTCCATAGCAGTGTTCCCCGCAGCAGTGTCCCAAGTGATGCAATGGCTTCCCCACAGCAGTGCCCCCAGTACTGCAAGCTTCCTCACAACAGTGCTTTCACTATTGCAAACTTCTCTTCAGCAGTGTCTCCAGTGCCATGGGCTGTGTCTCCAGTAAGAGTCTGGTGCTGCAATCTTCCCCAGAGTAGTGCACTCGATGCTGTGAGCATCTCCATAGCTGTACCACAGCCAGGGTCCCCGGTGCCGTGAACTTCCCCGGAGCAGTGTCTCTGCCCTTCCCTGATGTGACTGTGCTGTCATTTCTCTTGACAGGCCGGGAGAAAGGCCGGTGTGTTGCCTCTGAATATTTCTTGGAGCCGGAAGTGAACCTTGTCACGGAAAACACGGAGAACATCCTGAGTGAGTGAGAGCCATGCTACCAGCCTCTGTGGGGGTGGGAGGAAAGCAGTCCTTCCCCTAAAGAGAGGCCACTTTTGGGGTCCACTTCCCATTTACCCAAGGCGTCTGTCTGAGCCTGCACACAGTTCCTGCAGCCCACCCCAAATTCCACTCAAAGCAACCTGCCTGCCCCAACAGGCCGCAGAAAAATTTTGCTCCCCTGTCATCCCCTCCCACAAAGTTTAGAGTACAGCCAAGATGGCTATTCGTGAAACCCTACTTTGGCCAAGCCCCTGGCCATCTCCATCCTGCAGGAAAATGGGTGCCAGCAAGCAGGGGTGGCTGGTGGACTTGGAGACTGATGAGCGGCAGGCAGGGCCAGCATTAAAATTCCACACTTAACATGATGATCAATGGAATAGAACACACAATGAATGAAAAAACCCACCGCGTATGCAAAATGAAGAAATACACCAGGGTGGTGGCATGCAATAGTGAGAAAAATGCAAAGCTCTGTGTGAAACAAATTCAAAAAAGGGAAAACCATCATTTGCTCCTGTAGATCAGGGGCTAGGGGGAAAAAACCAGCAGCTCAAGGCTTCATATCTTTAAGTAAGGGGTCATTATATGTGTGATTTGATTCACTTTTTAAAATGGCTATTTTAAAAAACAGAATCCACTCAGGAGAGAAACTCTGACACAGAGGTGAGAACCCTTACATGTACCCTGTCTTTGAAATGCTTACGGGTAAGCTCAGCCCTCAGTACACACCAGAGAATTCACCCTATAAATGTCTAACAGTGGGGAAAACTTTAGTATTAACGTCAGTCTTAATATGCATGAAAGAACCCAAACAGTTTCCTCATTCCCATCCCCACTTCAGCTGCAGTTGCAGTTGAGAGAGAGGACAGCATGATTGAAGAGGCAGCATGGGGCAGAATGGGTGTTTTCAAACGTGATGCTACCACGGATGGCCACACTTTATCATGGTGTGGCCACCCATCATGATGATGTGGCGTAATGGGTCCAGAAGGGGGGAGGGTGCTCTACTCCTAGCCCCCTCCCTCACTGTGTGCCCATCACCATAACACTCGGGTTTTGCTGCCACCACCAAAGCTACAAGCTTCCGGCGTTAAGGGCTGCTCTGGAAGCCCAAACCCTGCTCCTTATTAGAGATTGCTTACCCAGCATAAGCCGAACTTGGGAAGTGTTTTGGGCCGCAGCACACACACCAGGCACTCTTGATCAGAGAAAACAAGATTTATAGTTTTTACTAGCTAAGTTTAACCGAATTACAAGGATACAAAAAGGTAGGAAAAAGGCATTTAACTTGTGAGCAAACACAGGCAACTACAAGCAGGTATGGTAGCCTGTTTAGAGCGCATCTAAGCCTAAACGGTCCCTAATGCTGCTTCTCTGCATAGAAGGAATTTCTCGCAGTGTCTTTCTCTGCAGGGTAAGCGCGGATGTCTTAGCTCTGCAGGGTTCAGTTCTTTCTCAGCTGGATGGAGAAAGCTGGGTGTTGCAAGTTAGTCCAGCACAGCTACTGGGTGCTGGCCATGAGGTCTGTCTATGGAAATTTACTAGCCTTCTTTTTAAAGGGCAACGCTAGCATCTCAGCTATTGGCTCACAGCCACAGGTGACCCTGTTCAAGGTGGCCAATCAGTTAGGTTATCTGACCTAGGGTTCCTTCTTTGGTAAGGTATGTAAGGTGTGGTCAGTCAGATGGGCTGAGGTGAGTGCATCTCCTTATATGGTCTGGCAGAGTCCCTTGCCTTGGGTCAGGGAGGAACCTAAGGGGCAATCTAGCCGGGAGGGTTTATCCACAATGCCACATTTGTTTTCACCTGCCAGATGTTTACTGCATGCGGGAACAAATAGGCCCTGGACCGTGACAAGATTAACTCCAGTTTGAAGCGCTGGGCTTCCTGCTAACGCACAATCCAGAGTTCACCCTGCCACAGTACAGGGAAGCCATCCCTGGATCAGGGAAGAGCGGGCTGTCATGTATGATGACCTGCTCTACCTAGCTCCAGCCAATGGCCGGAGCTTTTCTGGGCAGGTGCAGCAGGATCATAAGCCGCCGCACCCACCTGTCAGGGAGGGGGCCACCATATGTCCCTCTGCCCCTTTCCCGGCCACCAGCATGTTTGTTCGGTAGTGGGGCCAGATCCTGCCCGGGATGAGGGCTGTCATCCTGGACAGGATCAAAGCATGGCAGTGCTTAGCACCGTCACGTCTGAAAATACCCAGTGCTTTAGCAAACAGTATAGTGGACCAAAAGCTTAGCTACTAAGCCACACTGATGGTGCTAAATTTCTGATCCCTCACCTCAGACCATCTCCTCTGATCCCTGCCCTCCTTAAGGGGAACCTTAAGCCCAGAGGCTAAATGTGACCCCTTGTAAGTTTTTATTTGGTCCCTGGTCCTAGCCTGTTCCTACCCTCAAGAACTGAAAATCTGAGTTCAACCTAAGGGAGCAGAGATGAGGGCATGTACGGATAGGAGACAGATCCAGGACACAGATTCATGATCTGGACCCTCCTTTTCCTGGGCGCACTCCGTAGGCACCTCTGCCTCCAGCTTTTATGTGACTCTCAGAGCTTGTACTAATTTTTCAGTTGGTCCCTGGGAGGGAAAGGGTTCCTCACCTCTGATACAGCATGTTCAGTATCCTTCCTACAAGCTCCCAGACCAGTGAACGAGAAAAAAATACATAGAAAAATCCTTAAGATCCCAAATTTCCAGTAACATCAAATTGTTTGTAGAATGGGAGACAAAATTCAAAGGGGCTAACACTGTTTTCCCCTATCAAAAACACTAAAAACACACAAGGCTGCATGCAAACTGCAAAGCAAGCAATTTTGAATTGTTGGTGCTGCAAGCAGAAAGATTGAATGTAAGAAGACTGTAATTCTGTCTGTATTGTCTGTAATGTTTCCACTATGTCCGCCGAGTGGTACAACCACAGAGAGCACACACACACATGGAATGAGTGAGGAGGGTTTCTAATGGGTGGTTCCCTGGGTGGCCACCATATCCATGCAGGCAACCACCACGCATACACACCACCACGGAACGGTCGCAAAGCAACTCAGACAGGTAGCTATTACCCCTTTAAGAGCTTCCAGTAGGACTGGGAGTGGGATGTGGACCTGTCTGCTGGCATGGGTGGACGCCCCGGTACAAACAGGCCAGGGATGCATGGGCGCCTGTCCCCACACACCATTCTACCTTCCCCCGTATTGTACGTGCGCCGTGAATGGCAGTGGGTGGGTGCAGCAGGAGCGCACCCCCCGCACCACCAGTGATGTGGGTTTTCCAGAAAATTTTGAATTGGAAAATTTTCCAGTGCCCTAAATGGGACTTGTACTTAGTATACAAAACTCAAAAATTATGGATAAATATCTCAAAAGTTTTTACAATTAGCAAAAAGTTGAACTAAAATATTTAATTAGGAAAAAATGTTATGCTAGAATTATGTTACTAATTAATTTTATGAAACAATGCATTTTTAGAACCAGAAAATTTTCTGGGAAAACAAAATTATGGAACATTTTGTGTGAAACATTTTCTGTACGCCACATCACTGCACACCACCTTCAGATGAGTGGCCAGGAGAGTGGATGGGTGATGAGTCACCATGCGTGTTACCATCTTGTTTAAAAACACCCCAATATAAGGTCACATGAAAATCAAGTATTCTTGAAGTGTTCACACTGCTGCAAAAATATTACATATAAGAAGTCTGCAAGAAAATCTTTTGGAAAAACTTTTCAATTCTGTTTGCATTTTTTCCCCTGCTGCACTCGGTCAACATGCAAAATATCTAAGGCAAATATCCAGTATTTCAAACTAAATACAAACAGTACAAACAAATTATTTAAAAATATCAAAAAGGAAAGTATAAAAATGTCAAAAATATCAAATATATCCAAAAATATTCAGCCAATGCACAAAACAGCCAAATAAAAAATAAAAAAGTTAAAAACATCCAAAATATATTTTAAAAATCATATCCAATATCCAAAAAATCAACCCCAAACTAAAAAATAAATCCAAAATAAAAAATGCATCACTCAGAGAGGGGGAACAATTAAAAGGCACTGTACCATAGTAAAGAGCAACAAATTCAGAAGGAAGAAAGGAAGATAAATATACATTAAAAGAAATGACACCAAAGTAGAGAAATCCAGTCTGGTCTCTGCTGCAGCAGCCTCCAAACTGGCCCAGACCAGTTCCAGGCTGCTGCTGTGTCTTGTGCACCCTCTACTAAAGTCCTCTGAGCTCTGATTGGGTTGAGAGCACCTGGTAAAGGCACCCTAAAACCTCATTAATTGGCTGGGCTCCTCCATAGGAACCCATGGCTTTGTAGCCTGCCCCTCCTCCAGCCCCTCCCCTTCCTTTTAGCACACTGGTGCCCCGCGAGTATCTGTCCCAGACACTCTTGGGGCTTCAGCATATCAAACGCAAGGGGAGGGGCCCTCCTGAGGCTGCTGTCCTGGCCCATTCCTGCTGCTCTCTCCATCCCCACTCCCCCTCCACTGGCCGCGCATGCCCCACAGCCAGCCCAGCCCAGCCCTCCCACATGCCCCTGTCCCCTTTCCTTTCCCTTGCTCGCATTTCCCCCACCTGACTCCAAGCTGGCCAGCCCCGACTGGCCTGCAGAGGAGCAAAAACTCCCAGCAGTGAAAGGCACTGGGTGCTTTTGCACATGCTGCTCAGTGCGAGCTTCAGTTGTTTCAGAGAACTGCAGAACAGGTTTATGTTATTGCTCTTCACAACATTATCTGGCAATGAGTTCCACAGGTTCATTGTATGTTGAATGAAAAAGTAATTTCTTTTATTTGTCTTAAGTCGCTGCCAGTGAATTTCATAGGGTGTTGTCTAGTACTAAAACGTAAATAGTAATACTAGCTTCCTATTTGATTGCTCTGCATCACTCAAACTTCTATCCTGTCCCCTCTCAGGTGTCTCTTCTTTGAGCTGAAGAGCCTAATAGATCTTCTCCTTGTATGGAAGCTGTTTCAGGCTGCTGATCATCTTTGTTTTCCTTCTCTTCCTCTTTTCCATTTCTACTCTGTCCTTTTTTGAGATGAGGAGAGCAGAATTGAGATGTGGACAGATAATCACAGAGCTATCAGAAAATGTGAATAATAGCTGAGAGTCCCAAATCTGCAATTCATTTTCACTCTAGTTTAGAGCCACCTGAGTGTGAATGCTCATCACAGTGGGTAAAAACAAATGTGTGGCTGGGGGGAACTGCTTCCCAGGGTGGAAAATCACAGGTGACACGGTCGAGATCAGGTTGGGGCACTAAAGTGACATGTCTGTGGCCGGAGAGCTGTCCCACCAGCCTGGGAGCACAAGAATCGTGTGGCTGGCCAGCTCTGCCTGCACCTTTCTCCTAGCCCCGCCCCACCCATGACAGACAGCCATGGCGGCCAATGAGGCACAGCCATGGCTGGCAGCCCCCAGCCCAGGGCAGGCATGCCACGTGGGAACAGAGGTGGTAGCATGTTGTGGCCCTCTCTGCCCCGGTTGGGTGGGCCGTAGCCCAGGCTGTGACCTCAGAGATTTGCCAAGGTCACAGCCCAGGCTATCCGCCAACACGCCCAGCGGAGCTATTTCGGGTGGTTCGGGGGCTGGTTAGTCCGGCTTCCCTCCGCCTGGATGGGGACTTGTCCCAGGCCCGCTGTGAGCAATTTGTCACCTACTTCACAGACAAGATTGCTCAGATCCAGAGCAACTTCGACACCGGATTGAAGGCAGTAAGTGAGGAGCGTGAGGTTGAGGAGGGCCCCGTCTGGTCCATCTTCTTGGGTTGAGTTTCGGGAAGTGACACCAGCTGATCCGGCGGATGTCCTGGGGTCTGTTAAGGCCACCAGTTGTCAACTCGATCCGTGCCCGTCCTGGTTGGTGAAAGCCTCCAGAGAGACGCTAGGGACGGTGCTGGCGAGGGTTATCAATGCGTCCCTTCGGCAGGGTAGATTGGCGCCCAGCCTTAAGCAGGCTGTGGTACGTCCCCTGCTGAAGAAGCCATCTTTAGATGTGGATGCGTTCACCAGCTACCACCCTATCTCTAACCTTCCCTTTTTAGGGAAGGTTATTGAACAAGCGGTGGCACTGCAGCTCCAGCAGCATCTTGATAGCATTGGTTTCCTTGACCCTTTTTAATCTGGGTTCCACCCCGGCTATGGTACTGAGATGGCGTTGGTGGCTTTGGCCGACGATCTCCGCTGGGAGATGGATGCAGGACGGTCAACACTTCTGGTCCTGCTAGATCTCTCGTCCGCTTTTGATACCGTGGACCATGGGATGCTGTTGAGACGTCTGGACGGGACTGTTCTTGGATGGTTCCGCTCATTCCTCTCAGACAGAAGCCAGCGGATGGTGCTGGGAGCTGAAACATCATGCCCCCGGCCCTTGACCTGTGGCGTTCCGCAGGGTTCTATTCTGTCTCCACTGTTATTTAATGTGTATATGCAGCCCCTGGGGCAGATCATGAGACGGTTCAGGGTGTGTTGTCACCAATATGCTGACAACACACAGCTGTACCTCTCTTTTTCAACGGACCCAGGTCCTGCCGTCTCGATACTTTCCCAGTGTTTGGAGGCCGTGGCGGATTGGATGAGGCAGAGCAGACTGAAGCTGAACCCAGA
>QEPC01007324.1:102854-154937 GCA_003113815.1 Sphenodon punctatus
CACACACACACCCACACACACACCCACGCTCTCTCACACGCTCTCACACACACACACACACACACACACACACACAGGGTCCTCTCATGGAGAGTTGCCTGGGAGGGGGGAAGCATCACCCCCAGCGGGGTACAGCCTAGGAAATTGGACACAGGGGTAGGTATTGGGTCAGAGGTCTTGGGTGCAGTTATGAGAAAGAGAAGTTACACACCAATGCACAGCTCTGATAAACACAAAGTGCTCTGACATATGTGCACACACAGACACTCGAACACTGATAAAACGGGTGTTACATTTTATTATACATGTTGCATGGCACCCATAGAGCACACCTGCAGCCCTGCAACATGTATAAAACGTAACACCCATTTTATCAGTGTTCGAGTGTCTGTGAAAAGGGCCATACACACGGAACCGAACAGAGATCTCTGTCTCACACACAATTCTGACATGCAGGCACATACACAGATCTCTGACACACACATGCACAACCACACGCAGATCTGACACACACACAGAGTTCTGACATGCACACAATTCTGACACGCACACATCTGATACATGCACACACAAACACACATGGCTCTGACATGCACACACAAACTGAGCTTTGACACATGTTGGATCCGAGAACCAAAGCCTTGTCCCTTGGGCAACAGACATGAATTTCCAAACACAGGAAGTGGTGCTAGAGCAGAACAACAACACATACACACACAAACACACAGAACCATACACAGTTCTGACATGCAGACAGCTCTGACACACACACACACAAACATGCATACAGGCAAATACACAGAGCTCTGGCACATGCATCCACACAAGCGCGCACAGTGGTTTCTCAGTTCTCTCTCACACACGGGCTCTTTTTACACAGGCCGCAGTGCGGGAGGGGTGTTGATGTTCGCGCCAGTGCATGGGGGGGGCGTAGACGGGCGCACACCGACCTCCACCCGTTGCACATGCACAGAGCAATCGCTGTTTTCACTGGTTGCTCCATGCGTGTGCGATGGGTGGAGGTCCGTGTGCATGCGTGTTTGCAGGAGCACGCACGCACACCCACCCGTTACGGCGTTTACACAAGACTCAATCACACAGGAACGCCCAGATTTCAGGGTGTTCATGTGTGGGTACCACCCATGTAAAAAGGGCCATACTCTCAGAAACACACACAGCTCTGATGACTCTCTCTCTCTCACTCTCACACACACACACACACACACACAGTTCTGACATGCACACACAGCAGCACACACACAGCTCTGATATAGGCTGTGTTTAGATGAGACGGTACCACACAACTCCACCCAGTGGACACACATGGTACCGCCCATTTAAAAGTGGTGGTGGGTGGGTGCATAGTCCCACAATTCATGCGCGTCCACCCGTCACCACCCATCTCCTTGCTTGGAGCAACCAGGAAAAACCCGGGTTGCTCCGTGCAGGGGTATAGGTGGCCGGTGAGTGGATGGGGGCACACACCAACTACACACCCATCTGCCGCCATCTAAACCCTCCCCCACTCACTGGAAGTGCATGTACGTTCTACTGAGTGCACACGGAACCCTCTGTCCCCCCACCTCCCCCAGCGTCAGTCTGAAAACAGCCAGAAACAGAAACATGCAGATGACTGGAACACGCACACTGACAAACACACGCAGCTTCAACACATGCTCTCACAAGAGAGAAACATACAGAGAGCAATACGCATAAACATACAAACTGCTCTGGCACACACACGGAAACCCTCCTGTGCAAAGACTCAAAGCTCTGAAACACGAACACCCACAGAGAAACACACAAATACAGAGAGTAGAGAAGACCACACAGCCCTGATACATGCACACACACCTGATCTGACATACACACACTCCTGTTTGTGTGTGTGTGTGTGAGAGAGAGAGAGAGGGCTGCCCTCTGCCGGCTCTGTGTGTGTGTGTGTGTGTGTGCGCGAGCACACAGCTGTGTGTGAACAGAGCTGCCCCCTGCTGACTCTTTGTGTGCATGTGTGTGTTCGTGTGAGAAACATTGCCCCCTGCTGGCTCTGTGTGCACGCATGTGTATGTGTGTGTGCATGTACATGGCAGTGTCTGTGGGCCGGGGGGGGGGGTGAGTGCGCGTGCACGCGCACATGTCCCCTTCTACTGAATCGCCCTCTCCCTAACCTTGTCTCTCTCTGCCATCCCCGCAGGGTGCAGGGGTGATGTCTGTATACTTGTTCACTAAGCGCTACGCTGAGGAGGAAATGTACCGCCCACACCCGGCTTTCTACCGCCCACGCCTCAGCGACTGCTCTGACTACTCTGGCCAGTTCCTGCACCCGGAGGTGTGGCACCGTGGGCGCAGCCCCTCAGACCTCTCCAGCGACGTCTCCATCCAGATGACCCAGAACTACCCGCCTGCCATCAAGTACCCGGAACACATGCACATATCCACCTCCCCCTGCTAGAGCCACGTGGGTGCTGGGCCTGCCGGGCAGCTTCGCCCACAGACTGTGCCAGGGAGCTCTGCCCATAGCCACCCCAGCACTCAGCCCTGTTCCCCTCACCACAGGCTGTGCCAGGAATCTCTGTGCCAGAGTGCTCTGCCTGCCTGCCTGCCTCCGTCCCTCCCTCGCAGACTGTGCCAGGAAACTGCCCATAGCCACCCCAGCACTCAGCCCTGTTCCACACACCACAGACTGTGCCAGGGAGCTCTGTGCCAGAGTGCTCTGCCTGCCTGCCTGCCTCCACCCCTCCCTCGCAGACTGTGCCAGGGAGCTCTGTTCTCCTGACACTCAGTCCTGCCCCTCCTCGTCCACAGGCTGTGCCAGGGAGCTCTGCCCATAGCTACCCCAGCACTCAGCCCTGTTCCCCTCACCCACAGACTGTGCCAGGGAGCTCTGCCCATAGCTACCCCAGCACTCAGCCCTGTTCCCCTCACCCACAGACTGTGCCAGGGAGCTCTGTTGTCCTGACACTCAGTCCTGCCCCTCCTCGTCCACAGGCTGTGCCAGGAAGCTCTATTGCCCCAGATGCCCTGGCACTGTGCCCTTCTCCTGCCTCCCACAGACTCTGCCAGAAACTCTCCCTCTGCTCGTCTTGCCCAGATCGTGACAGTACCGGCTGTACCAGCACTCAGGCCTGCTCTCCTCACACACAGACTGTGCTAGGAAACTCTGCTCCTCAGGGGGCCAGGAATGCCTTCCAGCTCCCCAGCACTCAGCTGTATTCCCCACCCTTGCCCACAGACTGTGCCAGCCATCTCTGCCCTGTAGGGTACCAGGGATGCCTCCTCTCTCCCAGGCACCCTTGCCCATAGACTGTCAGGCTTCCCATCTCTGGCCCTGCCACCAACCCCAAGCTGAATTCACCTCTCTCTTGCCTCCCCATTCTCCTCCTGACAGATATTGGCACCAAAATATCCCAGTCAATGGCCCCATCTCTGTTCCAGGCCCTGTGCCAAAAGCCCTGCAACGTGCAAACTAGGCTACCTTTTCCGCCCAGTTTAGAAAGATTCCCTCCATGAAGACTGCCCTCTTGGGCTGATAATGCCCCCTCTGCCCCAGACTGGCAGGGCCTCGCTTCCCTCAATTAGGTGCCACTGGCCCTGCTGGTTTTGGACAGACACTGGCACCAGATTGACCCCTCTCCTTAATCTGCCCCCTTGGTTTGCTAGCAGGCATCAGGTACCTTTTCCCCCGAGCCACTGTACAGTTTACAAGATTCCCCCATCACTGTGACACCTGCAGTGCCCATTCTAGGGTGAGGAATCTCCACTCAGCCTCTAAAGCACCACTTGCCTGGACATGAAGTGAGGGTCAACCTTGGTTACACCTCCCTCACTCTTGAGGCAGCAGGAATCCCAACCACTTTGATTGCCATCAACTCTCTCCCTCCCTTGATGTGGCTCCCAGTGTCATATTGGCTAGTCAGCCTTCAACAGGAAGTGTCTCATTGGCCATTTTGATGGACACAAGTGCTCTCCCTGCCTTGGCGTGGCTCCCGACACCATCTTGGTTGGCAACCTTCAACAGGAAGTGGCTTATCAACCACTTTCTTGGCCACAACCTTCCTTACCTGCCTTAAGGCAACTTCCTCTTGTTTGGCTAACTCTCAACAGGAAGGCTCATTGGAAACTTTGAGTGTTGCACATTTCCTTCCCAGCCTTAATGAAACTAACACTGGGTTGGCCAACCTTCAACAAGAAGTGGCTCATCAGCAATTTTCTTTGCAGCAAGCTCTCTTGCCAGCCTTGATGTGGCTCCTAGCACCATCTTGGTTGACTAACATTCAACAGGATATGGCCTGTTGGCCAGTTTGTTTGCCACAATCTCCCTTCCCTGCCTTGCCTCAACTTCCTCTTGATTGGCCAACACTCAACAGGAATGGGCTTATCGACCATTTTGATTGCCACAAGCTCCTTTCCCTGCCTTGATTTGACTTCCTCTTAGTTAGCCAACCCTCAAGAAGAATTAGCTTGTCAGCCATTTTCTTTGTCACAATGTCCCTTCCCAGCCTTGACATGATTTCCTCTTGGTTAGACAATTTTCAACGGGAAGTGGCTCATTGCCATTATCTTTGCCACATGTCGCTGACAAAAAAATGTTTCCCACCTCCTGCCCATCTTTCTTTGTCTTCCCAAATAACCAGTCCCCAGTAGGAAATGACTTGTCCTCCATTTTCTCCTACGCCACCATTTTCTTCTATGTCCCACAAATAGTTTCCCTCATTCTATCCTCTGCCACAGATGTAGCCATTGGCTCTCCTTGGAAATGACAACTCTTGACCTTTTCCATCTTGAGTTCTTGATGAAATGGCCATGCAGCCATCGTTGTTTGGCTATCTCGGAGAGAAAGCTGCCCATTTGCCCTGTTTTTTTCTATGCCCCAGTCTCTGTCCTCCAGATCCTGACAGGAAATGACCATGCCACCATTTTTGGTTTGGCTAACAGAGGTTAATTCTGAGACGAAGTTACCCATTTGCCATGTTTGGTTAGATGTCTCCCACCTATACTCTGAAAGCTGCAGCAAGATGTTGCTTTCCCCATTAAAATGGCCAGTGCTGATGCCAAGCAGCTTGTTCACCATTAGCTTCATCGCCAATCCAGTTCTAGAAAGCTCCGTCGCCATCTTAGTTTGGAAGAGGCGCCTCACCGAATGGGGACTCTGAAGAAGCAACTTCCACCCACATCCCCAAAATGAGAGACAATAGGGAGGGGAGGGCCCACATCACCTTGTCTTCCACCCACCAGCGCCTCCAAGACCCAACTCCACACCCCATCTCCAGCTGCAAGCTCCAACTCCACCTCAACATGGACAAACCAGGGCTATCTTAGAAGGACATTCCCTGCAGCTACAGGGCCTCCTGGGGCCAGCAAGACTGGGAGAGAAAGAACAAGAAAGAAAGAGAGGTGGGGATTGATGACTGATACCCAACCACAGAGAAAGCTGCCCTGTGGCCTTCTCTTCTTTCCTTTCTTTTTCTCTCTTGTTCAGCGTTTCTCTCCTTTCCTTTGATTTTCCTTTTTTTTTTTCATTCCTCTTTTTCTAGTTTTATTTGTTGTTTTTACCTTTTCATTCCTTTTTCTTTTCTCAGTGTATTCCCCTTTTTGCTTTTCTTTTTGTTTAATTTCTGGCTCCTCTCCCTTCTTTTCCATTGGCCTTTGGCCTGCATTCTCTGTTGCTTTCTATTTCTTAGTTTACATTCCTTTTCTTTCTCTTTGCCATTTTGCTTTCCTTTCTGTTCTCTTGCTTTTTTTTTTTGCATCTTTTCATTTTTCCTTTTCTTTATTTTCTTTCATCTTTTTCACTTTATATTTTTCTTTGCTTCATTTCCCTTATTTTTTTCTTTTTCTTTTTAATTTAATTTTTCTGTTTTTCTTTTTTCTTAGTTCTTTCCCTTTCTCTCCTTCTCTTTTTTGTATTTTTTCCTTTTTTCTCTCTCCCTTTCCCCACCCCTTCCCCTCTTTTTCTCTCTCTCCTTCTCTCCCTGATACTGCCTGCCTGGCCCCGCTCAGGGACAGCCCCAACCCCAGGCTCCCCCTTTTGCTGTTGCTGGGGACGGGATGCAGAAAACAGGATTGAAGCAGAAACTTCAGAGGAGAAGAAAGATGATGAAAAGACAGAATGAGAAATAAAGAAACCAGTGAGAAGGGAGAAATGGGAGTGGACTGAAGGGGGAGTGGAGGGAAGCAGGGGCCAGGGCAACACCCACTGTGCTATTTATTTGGTGTAGGGATGGTCTTGGGACAATTCTGCCAGGGCCATCAGGTACAAATGTGGCACCTGTAGGGTTAACAAAGAAGCAGCCACCATTAGGGATGGACATTGGTTAAGGCTTCTGGGACCAGCACTGCAGGCTTCCCTACAGTAGTGCCCTTATCCATGGGTACTGTGAGCTCCCCTGATGGCAGTGCCCCTGATAGTCAGCCCGGGACTCTGGTGCTGTGGACTTCCCTGACAGTGGTGCGACCAGCCAGGGACTCCAGTGCTGTGAGTTTCCCCACAGCAGTGCCCCCAGCTAGAGACTCTAGCACTGCAGATTCTCCCACAGCAGTGCCCCTGCTGGGGAGCTCCTGTCCTATCAAGTCCCAGAGAGAGGCCTTTGAGCCACTTTCATTGAGTTGGTTGCAGCAGGGATTTTGCAGTGTAAAAGGGAAGCAGGAAGAGGGGGCGGCTGCAGGAGGGAGAGGCGAAGGAGGACATTTGAAGGGCGCAGAGCGGGGGCGCAGGAAGGGAATTGTGCTGATTCAGCCGCTGGGGAACAGAATTAGATCCGGCACAAATCCTGCCTCCATCGCTCCCTTCCTTCCCCAGCGCTGAGTCAGCACCAGCTGCAGCTGAGAAATGACCTTCCTCAGAATCTGGCCCTGATGCAGGGAGGAGGGAGGCGACTCCGGACTTACACTGCAAATAGAATCTGACCGGCTCTAGTCGATTGTTGGTGGAGGCTGGGAGCCAGGACTCCTGGGTTCTCTGGGAGGGGTGTGGGGGAGTGGGTTGGAACAGTGGGACCCAGGACTCAGGGAAGCTGGGAACCACAGAAAGATACAAATGGCCTGGAGAAGCTGGATTTAGTTGTCTGTTTGCCTCCAGCATTGCTGCTCCCAGTAGATCTGGGGGACGCTGTGGTGCTGGCTTAGGATATGTATGTACACACAAATGTCTTGGTATGCGTCTAGCATGGTGAGAGGTGAGAATAAGGGGCCTTGGACATTGATAGCTTAAAGGATTGCACAAACTCAGCCCTGGGGGCTGAGGCAGAGGAGGGGAAGGGTAGGGTGGGGTCATGGTGAACCCTTTGGTACTCGCATAATGTGCACATGCACAGATGCCTCATTAATTTGGTAATCAATGGGTTAAACAAAGATTTTTTTCCCTTCCCACAGTGCAAAAATACCATGGGAGAACTGGTGTGTAAGAGTATGAGTGCAACAGTATGTAAGGAGGAGGTGCTGAGATTTTATGTGTAACGTGAGTGTGTGTGTGTGCGCGTGCGTGTGTGTTAGCCTTTGCATGTGTTTAACTGTAAGAATGGGTGGTGTCTGTAAGGGTGTGGGATTTGGGGTGTTTTCAGACAGACTGGCTGCCCCAGTTCTGCCCGCTTAACCCCCAGGCTGGCCTGTCCATCTAAAGGCACCCCACCAGATGCTGTAGCAGAGCAGGCACAGGGCAGCCCTGCTGCCAGCCCTCAGGAGCTTCCTGGAGCACACCGGTGGCAGAGCAGGCTGGCCAAACCCAGGGCACTGGCCTGAAGCAGAGCAGCTGTTTGTCTGGTGCCCAAATCCACGCTGCTGCTCCAATTCCAGCTGGCTGTTGCCCTGGGCAACACCATAGAGTTGTGGGCACCAGCCTAGAGCATTGGGCAATCACCTGCAACTCTGTGGGGCAGGGGCCTGCAGGTCAGGGAACCTGCGGGGTCCATCTGAACCCAGTCCAGGCGAGGCTGGACACGGGGGTACACCCCTGGAGCAGCTCCAGGGCAGACTGCCACTGACCATCCAAAAACACCCAATGTTGTGCATGTAACTGAAAGAGATGTGTGTAAGTCTCTCTATGGGGTGTGGATGCATCTTAGCATGTGTGTAACGTGTATGAGGGGGTGGGTGTATGTGAGGGCTGTAGCACTGAAGGGATTGAAAGTTCTCTTCCCATGGGGGTGGGTGGGGTGGAGGGAGCACTGCAAGGGTTAAAATGCCCCCACACCAAGCACACACACTAAAATGGGGTGGAGGGGAATCACCTTGGCACCTAAGGGGGGGTTGTCACCCTAAGGGACCTCAACCTAATGGTTTGGATGCATAACGGGGTGATACAATTGGAAGGGTAGAAAGCAGAGCGCGGCAGGAAGTGGTGCCTGTGAAAGGCAGGCAGAAGTGGCAGAGGAGGGGGTTGGGAGCAGGCCAGCGATGGGAGGATGGAGCTTCCAATAAGGGAGGCGGGGACTGGGGTCGGAGCCTGTGAGAGGAGGGAGTCTGACATGGAGAAGGAACCTGCAATGGGAAGGCGCCTCCGTGCAATGTGCAGTTGGGGGCCTATGGCCGAGGTAAAGCCTGAGTGCAGGGGGTGGAGCTTGGGGCGCTGATTTTCTTAGTCTGCATTGTAGGATTGGGGGGGCGGGTCTCGGGAGGGGAGGGACTTCATTAACCAATGAACGAACTTGGGGATTTTTTAATTAATTACAAGATGATTATTATTACTATTAATAACTGTTCTGGCACCTACCCCACCATGGGGGAGGAGCAGGACCTAATGCTCTGTTATTTACTCTGTATTATAATGTAAATAGGAACTCAATAAACTTTATTTCAAACAAAGTGACTTTCCACAACGTCTGGGTTCTCTGGGAGTGGCGGAAGCTGGTCGGTTAGAGGAGGGGAGCCGGGACTCCTGGTTCTTTGGGAGCAAATGGGGACTGGTGGGTGAGAGGGGGACTTTGAGCCAGCGTGCCTGGGACGGGGCTAGTAGGTCAGACCAGGAGGGCTGGGATCCAGGATGCCTGGGTTCTTTCCCTTGTCTTCATGACTCAGTTTCCCCAATACTGGGCATGAAAGGAGGACAGGAGACAATCGATCAGCTGCAAGCGCTGCGCATTGTATGAAGGCTTCAGCAATGGTGACACTATTCCAGCGTGGTGGGGGTTAACAGTTACCATGGGGACACAGGCTGTGGTGCCTCGGATAGAACAGGAGCTGTGCCGCAGAAACCGGGGGTGGCGATGATGGGGGCGGGAGGATTGGGGTGCAGACGGGTAGAAGGGAGAAGAGGAATGGGGGGGGGGGAGAGAGAAAGAAAAAGCAGAATTAATGTTTCCCTGGAAGATGGGACTGTCAGGGAGAAAGGAGGAGGGGGTTGGTGGAGAAGAGATGAGGAAGGGATAGAAGCAGAGAGGACAGGGTCTGCGGAAGGGGAGGAAGATGTAAAGAGGGGCGATTGATCTGGGGGGTGCAAATGGGTAGACCAGGAAGAAGGATAAAGACAAGAAGAAGGGATAGAAGCTGAGGGAACATTAGGGGGAGGGATGGAGCGGAAAAGTACAAGGGGAAGGGGTGGAGAAGGAGGGAAAGGATTGGCAGGGCCTGGGTAAGAAGAGAATGTGACAGGAGAGAATAGGACGACGAGTGAAGAGGGGCAGAAGGGGTACGAGGCAGGAGTTGCTAGGGAGGAAGGGGCTGGTGAAAGATGAAAAATCAGGGTAGTTTCTGGAAGACAGGACTGTAACAGAATAGGACGACTGCAGAGGAGGGGTAGCGAAGGGGTATGAGGCAGAGCTTTGCTGGGAAGAAGGGGATGAGACAGGAAAGGAGGAGAAAATGCAGGAAGAAGACAGGAATGAAACAAAATGGGTTGAGTGCAAGACGGTGGCAGAAGAGGATGGTATTGCTGAGGGGAAGGGAGATGGAGAAAGAAAGCAGGAATTGAAGCTGAGTGTGGGGGAGGGTCTGCAGAAGCCGGGAACATGGCGGGGGGAGGCCGGAAAGGAATCCAAGAGGAGACTGCAAACGATAGGAATGTAATAGGGAGAATAGGGGAAGTGCAATGGAGAGGGGGGAGGAGGGAGAAAGAAAAGGAGGGATAGGGGCTGAACTGGGAGGGTGTGAGGAAGAAGGAAGCACGTCAGGGAGAATAGGAGGAGTGTGAAGGACTAGTACATGGCAGGGGGTTGCTGGGGGGGAATGGAGACAGGAAAATGAGAGTGCTGAAGGAAAGAATGTGGCAGGAAGGAGAGGAGGAGGAGGAGGAGGGGCACAAGAAGAAAACAAAAGGAGAGGGAGAAAGTCAGGGGGCAAGGAAAGGGGGCATGGCAAGGAGCGTAGGAGGAGTGGAGGGGAACGGTGGGTGTGGGGAATGGGAGTAAGAGAAGAAAGGAGAAAGTATGACAAAAGGAGTGGGAGGCTGGAAGGGGGATGGGAAGTAGGGGAAGTGGAAGAGACAGAAAAGAGGAGGGGATGGGGAAATGGAGGAGGAAGATGGGAAGAATGAGGCCGGCTTATAGGCGCAGTGGGAGAAGGGGGAGGAGGTGAGAGCACTGGGGAAGGAGAAGAAGGAGGGAATGCTGCAGAGGGAAGTCTGGCACCTTCTGGGCATCCTATGTCATTGCAAAGGGGAGCTGCTCTGTGGTGATTACTGTGGCAACCCAGGAACACCCCTGCTCCTCTCCTATACAGACAAACCCAGCCTCCACCTGAAACATCCTACAAACCCATCCGTCACTCCAAAGGCACTTCCAAATCCATCCCTAACAACCCCCCCATAACCAGCCCCCACCCTGAACATCCCCAGTGCAGTTCCAGCCCCCCCACACACACACACTCAAATGCAGTCCCCACCCCAAACAACCCTCCATAACCAGCCCCTACTCCAAACACATTTCCAATGAAACCCACCCCATCCTAGAACCCATCCCAACCACCCAACTCAACTCAGCTGTATCCCAGAACCCACCCTAACCACCCAACCCCAAACAAACTCCAACCCAAAATCCACCTCAGCCATCTAATTCTAATCCATCCTCAAATCCACCTCAACCACTCAACTCAGCTGAGTTCCAAAGTGGAACTCAACACAACCCAGAATTTACAGATTTTTTTATTTGCATTTTTATCCCACCCTTCCCAAACAACTCAATTAAAACCAACCTGGAACTCACCCCAACCCAGACTTTACCCCAGCTAAGTCCCAACCTAGAATCCACCCCAACAACCCAACTCATCCCTAACCCATCCAAGAATCCACTTCAACCACCCAACTCAGTTTAGTCCAACCCACAACCCATCCCAACCACCCAGATGAATTCAGCCCCAACTTAGAACCACTCCAACTCAACCCTGAACTAGAATCCTCTTCAACCACCCAACAACCCCTACCCCAAATCTACCCAAACCATCCTACATAAAACTAATCTCAACCACCCAGTCCAACACAGCCCTTACCCAGAACCCAACCCAACCAGACAACTCAATTTTATCCTGGAACCAACCTCAACACCCAGCTCAGTTCTAACCCATCCCAGCCCCAGCCCACGATAAATGCTATCTGAACCGCAATTATTCTAAACCCACCTAATCCCTCCCCCTGACCAGAACACCCGTTCAGCCCAGTGAACCTCACAATCCAGTCCAGTCCTAACAAAGACCCTAAGTGTCCTCCACCCTAACAAACCACAACTGGAACTCAAAACTGTTCTGGCATGGGATTAACAGCAACACTGCGGCCAACCCAAACCAGCCTTGACCCCACCCAGAACTCACCCCACTGTGGCTGTCTCTCCCCATCCTGATCTATTATTTAATTTAATAATTGTAACATTGATAGTAACATTAATATTTGTTTATTAATTATCTAAGCAATTTTTATCCCACCCCAGTCTCAAAGACTCAGGGTAGTTTACAGGAATATATAAAATGAATAAACATAAACTATATAAAAACATATATAAAAAATAAGAAACCCTAAACCCCACCTACCAACTCTCTCTCTAACCCCTCCACCCCATCCCACCCAAGCCTACCTAGCCCCCAAAGGTCTTACATCTTTTCCAAAAGGTAATCAGGCTTAGGTAGACCTCCAAGAGGCGAGAGTTTCATAAGTGTGGAGCAGCTACCAAGAACAGCTCTCTGCATGCCCTCATTCAACTTCACGGGCAGTTGGTACTTGCAAGAGGGTGTCTTCTGCTGACCTCAGAGGTCTTAATGGAACATAAGGGAAGAGGCAGTCTTTCAGATGCCTGGGGTCCAAACTGTTTAGGTCTTTATAAGTCAAAACCAGCCCCTTGAATTGTGCCCGGAAAGCTATTCGCAGTTAATTCAGACTCCAGAGCACTGGTGTAATGTGCTCCCGGTGACACACCCCTGACAGAAGGGGAGCTATCTCATTCTGCACCAGCTGCAGCTTCCAAACAGTCATCCAGAGGAGCCCCACACGGAGCACATTGCAATAGTCTAGGCTCAAGGTGATAAAGGCATGGATGACAGTGGCCAAGTCTGATAGAAAAGGTTGCAACCTTCTCACCAGACACCAGGTGAAGGTGCTGAAAAGCACTCCTGGCCACCACCACAACTGGGTCATCCAGGTGCAGCAACAGATCTAGGAGCACTCCAAGGCTGCAAACCTGAGTAACTAAAGAAGGTTGGACCCCATCAATAATGGGGGTCCCTGCATCCCCCAAGTCACACAGCTGAACAGCCATCATCACCTCAGTCTTGTTTGGATTCAGCCTCAATTGGCTCACCTGCATCCACTCCCCAATGGCAGCCATGCTGCATCTGGTAAGCACCAAGACTGCAGGGCTGGGGTCAGATGAGAAAGAGAAAGAGATGGGTGTCATCAGTATACTGATGGTGCTTCACTCCAAACCTCCTAACAATCTCACCCAGAAGGTGCAGCCCCAAAAGCCATTCTGACCCCATCTAAAAGCAATTCTGTCCACAACTGAGACACACACACACACCCCAAACTGACCCTTGAATCTCAAGGCCTGGTCTAATATGGCATAATCCTGTCCCTATCACATTTGCATGACAGGGCAGGGATTCCTGGGTGGGTGTCACCGGACAGAGCATGCTCTGATGGGAGGAGGGGAGGACTGACATTTCTAAGAAGGCAGGGGGAAGTACTGGAAAAGGAGGCATGGGCAAGTTCTGTCAGTGGGTCCCAACAGCCTATAATAGGGACAGGCAGTTCAGCAGCACCAGGGTCCATAAGCTGTGTCCCCTGCCACTAGCAGGGGTCACAGTCTGGACCCCCATTCCATTTTCTAAACCAGGGCCCTTTCCAATCCACATACCTTCTGGGTCATGCCCATCTGCCAAGCCTTGCCTCCCCGTCATAGTGTGCCCCACACCCCTGTGCTGTTGGCCTCCCTTCTCTGGTGACACCCCCCCCCCTCATCCCACTACACCTCCACCTGTCTAGGGCAGGAAAATATCTAAGTCAAGTCCTGGAAAATCTACTGCTCCCTGTGATGGAACAGGTGCTGGCCCTTTAAGGCTAGCCTGCCCATCCCTCTTAAATCCACCCCTTCTAGGGCTATCAGGCTAGGTAAGGGGTTCTCTAACTTTTTGGATTTGTGCCCTAGATGGTAGCTGAGCCCTCCCCTATGAATACTACCAGCACACACACACACACACACACACACACACCTCCCTCTCTTCCTCTCCCCCTTGTACTTGACTCTCTCTCCCCCTTTCCATCTTGGAGATTCCACCTAACTCAGCCAGACAGGAACTAGGTGTTTGCCATCTATGATCTTTCATGTGCCTCCCTTCCCCCCCATAATTCCTTCTACACCCGCCCCCCCAGTTTGAGAAGCAAGGGGGCAGGCAACTCAGAAGTTTAGTCAGTCTGCTCTGGGCTGCGGAGAGCGGTGGAGCTCAGCTCTGGCAAGGCAGGTCGGTACTAGGAGCTGTCCCAAGTGCTGAAGGGGGTAGCTGCTAATACAAGTGGCTTGAGCAGTCAGTCGGCAGGCACCGAGCGGCGACTGGCCAGCCAACCTCAGCCCATTCCAACTGTCTTTGCCCCTTCTCCCATGCCACCCCCCTACACCAGGAACACCCTTCCTGAGCCCGTATACTTGGCTTCCTCTGTTGGCTCTTGGGTCTGGAATGGTCTAGAACAGATGTGGAGAACCTCAGGCCTGGAAGCCAAACGCAGCCCATGGCTAGTTTTTATTTGGCACCTTTTTATATGGACCGCCACTGGGGGGCAGTCCATGAGTGCACTGCTGTGGGGGTGGCACAGGGATGTGGGTGCAGACAGATGCACACACATCCCTCATCCATCCGCACACATCCCCATGCATGGAGCAAACTGTGTTTTCACGGGTTGCTCCATGTGTGGGGGGGGATGTGTGGGTCATGGGGGGCACACCCATGCACCTCCAAATTTACTTGAGATGCTCCCTCACGTGGATGATGGGTATCCATACGTGGGAGAATCTCATGTAAAAAGGGTCATTGAAAGGCAGAGCTCAGGGTTATGAGACAGAAATGAGGGCATGCATATAAGGAGAGGAGACAGCTCTAAGATCTGGAGCTTCCTCTTTCTGAATGCACCCCTTAAGCAACCCTTCCCCCGACTTCTATGTGGCCCTCAAAGCTTGTCTTAATTTTCAAAGTGGCCCCATGGAAGGGTGAAGTTTCCCCACCCCTGCTCTAGAAGTTAGCAATCATTGCTTTGGGGTGTGATAGTATTGGGGCGGGGGGGAGTCATTAGTTTGGAAAAGGACTGATAAAAAATATCATAACATAAGCAGTGCCATACTAGCCAGAAAGGATGGGGACTGCCTGTAGATCTCAAGGATGGGTGGAAGGAAGGGAGGACAGGGAGCTTGAGATGACTCATAAGAACATAAGAGCTGCCAGCCTGATCAGACCAATGGTCCATCTACCCAGCATCCTGTCTCCATCAGATGCTTTGGAGAAGTGCACAATGAGTCATAAAGGAGTGCTCCATTATTCATTTCCAGGTCTCAACAGTCAGAGGTTACATCCCTCAGCCAACCCACCTGTTGTATCTACTACCTAGGAGGTCTGTATTCTCCCCACCTCAAACTTATGTCTCAGTCTTTTAGCTAGGTGCTAGTTAATCTGTGCTTCCCGGAACAAAGGAACTGAGTTCTACCTAGTTCTATTAAATCTTCCCTCTCCCAAGATAAGGACACTCGCATAACTGTTCTTAACTACCTCTAAATTGCCTTAACTAGCCTCGTCTTAACATGGGTGAGGCTAGATACATTAGTGGATTATAAAGCTCGATTTGGATATTGCCTGTTTACATCCTGGAGTCAGGTTAACACAGAGTGACTGAGAATACTTACTGGACCTATATGAAGATTAGATGCTTGTACCTCTTCAGTCCAGTCTCCTCTGAAACTTGAATCAGGCTGTACATGCTTTGACCAGCTGCCTGGTCTGAACATGGACCAGGCCCCTTGTACTAGTATGTATGGGAATCTAATAAAGACAACTTGACAAAACTCCATGCAGCCTGCCTCCTTGGTGCTGGAACTAAGAAGGGGGAGGTTACTCAGTCCAGAATCAACACACCAATTAATAGCTATTTACAGACCTATCTTCTGTGAACTTATTGAATCCTTTTTGGAACCCAGTTATGCTATCAGTCCTCACAGCATCTTTTGGCAATGAGTTCCACAGGAAATTGTACTTTTCTATCCAAAGTGAATACTGAATTCACTGTATCCTCAAGCATGTTTTAGCCAAGCAGATACAAAGCAGAATTTTTTTCATGTGATTGATTTGGATTTGCTTGAATGGGATTAGTCTAAAATGCAGCAATGGCATTCACATTCAAAAATTTGTGGGAATCCCACTCACAACTCACCACACAAAATTCCTAAGTGAAGAAAATGAGGAAATGATGATATGTATGTTGCAACAGTTATACAGATGAATTTGGATGTCCATTTGCAGGAATTAATTAATTAATTAATTAATGATTTATTTGATTATTTATTTATTGTGGGTTACCTAACTGCCCCAGGGGCACTCCAGGGATGCCTCTTGGCACCACTCCTTTTTAATATTTAAAAGGAGTCCTGTAAAGCTGGGAGATCTTCCTATATCCACACTCCTTTATGCTGACGATATGGTTCTTATTTCCCATACATCAGACAGTCTTAGTTGATTGACGAATGCTTTTGAGATCTATTGTGCCAAGGAGTTGTTAGAAATAGACTATAATAAAACTAAAGTGCTGGTATGTGGTAGACAGGGGAAAGTGCATAAGTGGAGGATGAGTTCATATGAAATTGGACAAGTTAGACACAATAAATATCTGAGAGTAGTGTTTGCCCAATCAGGCTCTTGGGGGCCCCAGTTGGATTATCTTAAAGTGAAGACTGTTGTAACTTGTAAAGTGCTTATGGGATTCTTTTACTCGAGGGGAGGTCGTTTGTGCCTCCCTGCAATATGACTCTTTGGAGTTAAACATATTCCACAATTACTGTATGGAGCCCCAGTCTGGGGAATAGATTTGTTGCTGAAGCTTGAAGTCATACAGAATAGATTCCTGAGTTCACTTTTACACTTACCCAGGAATATTCCAGCAGTATTACTCTGTGCTGAAACCTCAATTTCAGCGATGATCAAGCTTAGAATTTTTAAATTTTGGTTAAAGCTTGGTTATGGGGAGCAAAATGCTTTAGCAGCTCAAGCTTTATGCATGGTACCCCAGGGATACTGGGTGGAAGGATTCTATAGATTGATAGATCAGCTTGGGCTGTCTGTGGATGTACTTTTGACCTCTGGGTATAAGAAAGCACTTGACCTAGTGAAGCATTCCTTGACGGTTTTAGTTAGCTGCTCTGAATCTTTGTTGATTCATTCCTGAAGGATTGCCCCTTTTTATGGAAGCCTTGCTCAGACTCCATTATATTTGCACTTCTTACCGTTATGAAAATACTGCCATGCCTTTTTGTTGGCAAGAACTGGTCAATTTCCCTCAGCAGTGACACAGGGTAGGATTGCTGGGGTCCCTCTTGATCAGACTTTGCAGATATTGTCTGCATGGTTCAATTCAGGGTGAAAACAGACATGACGTTAACCACCCTTTAACCACCCTTGGTGGTGATTTATGCATATTGCAGGGCTGTATTGGTGCCCTATGAAGCCCTGCAACATGCATAAATAACCACCAAGGGTGGTTAAAGGGTGGTTCGCGTCATGTCTGTTTTCACCCTCAGTCTTAGCCCCATATCATATTTGGTTGTTCACTTTATGATGATTTGCAATGATGTCTGCGGAGTGATATTATAATCTTTGTGCTGATGATTTCACACAATGCTGTTTATATATTTTTGTTACAAAGGATTGATAAGGGTATAAGTTTGCGGGTGGCCAGGTTTTTGGCTGCAGTTTTAAAGAAGAGATCTGGATTTAGTGTTTGATATTTAAAGTCAATTTGTTTGCTTAATTGAAGTTGTATGTTTATTTATTTATTCTGTTATGGCTAAGGCTAAACAATAAACAGGTTTGATTTGATATTTATTTATTTAAGTTGAGATTCTAGCCTATCCCTGAAGGCCCAGGGTAGACAATATAGATAAACAACGTATAAAATATTTTTTTAAAACATATAATTCCTCCCACCTCTTGCCTTAACCTTATCCCCACTGGCCAAACACTTAGCCAAATAAAAAGAATTCTAGAATCCTAGAAGGGTAGAGCTGAAAGGGACCTCACAGGACAATGAATCCAACCCCCTTGCCCTGAAGCAGTATACCCTATACTACAGCATCCCTGAGACATATCCACACAATCTTTTATTGAATACCTCCAGGGAAGGAGATTCTCCAACCTCTCTAGGCAGCTTGTTCTAATGCTGAGTTGTTCTAGCAGTTAGGAAGTTGTGTTTTCCCCCCTTAACCTAACCCGATCTCCCTGCAATTTAAAAACATCACTTCTTGTTCTCTCCCCAATGATAATTGAGAACAAATGTTCTCTGTCTTTTCTACTACATTTTAAAAATATTTTAAAACAGTCACCATGTCCCCCCCTTAGTCTTCTTTCCTCTTGACTAAACGTGCCTGTCATGGGATTGGGGGGCTCAGGCTGTTGTAACTCAGTTTCCCTGGCTTGCAGCTCTCACTGAATCAGCTCTCTCTCTAGAACTGATTGAGCCTGCAATGGATGAACCTTCTTGTCACCTTTTCAGTCACAGAGTTTCCCAGCACAGACTCTTTTTCTCTAGGTTCGTCTGTGTTTGTAAACACAGAATTAACCCCAAAATGTGTCTCGCCAATGTTAGGATTAGCGATTCCACTGGACCATATGAAGTTCAGTAAAAAGTAGTTTAATGAATAAATCAGGAATAAGCATGCAGTACAAGATTATACTCGAGAGTGCAGAAATGAAAATAACATAACCAATAACGCATTCCTATCTGTACTTGGATTCTCCTGATTTAGGCGTACCCTAATCCAGGTCCAAGGTATTTCAGTTCATGTCACAGCCAACGATGGAAAGCTTGGCCGGGTATCAGTCTTTAGAGTTTCCAAAAAAACTTACTTCATAGTTCCTTTTGGTGCATCCCTTCTCTGACTGGTAAGATCTGATGATCCAGATGAAGCTCAATCCTCTGAGAGAGATAGCAAGATGGATCCTCTCTTTGTCTTGTCTCCCCCCTTAAGTATCTTTCCAGGGTCATTTGTTTTATTTTCCCACCCGGTGACTCTGTGCTTTCAGTCACATCCACAGGAAGAAATCCATTTGCAACTCAATGGTCTATGGCTAGTGTCTGCAGAGGTATTTAGGCTTTTTCTGAATACACATTCGGCATGACTTTGCATTTCTCCATTAAATGAAGTGAGTTTCCAGTTCTCAGCTTTCACATTACATACATGTTTAACCTTTACATATTTGTTAGACCTGTAGTCTACATGTAGCCCAGTATCTCCTTATGACAGTACCCAGTGCCATCAGCCTTTCCTCATATGACCCGTATTCTAGACCCTTGATCAGCAACATTGCTCTTCTCCAAATCCTTCCCAGCTTGTCAACATCATCCTTTTTTAAATGCAGAGCCCAAAGCTGAACACAGTGCTCCAAATGAGTTCTGTCAGTGCTGACCAGAGCGGTACTATGCAGGGTGATATCTGAAGATTGCTCCACTGAAACAATATCTGGAGATTGTTCTAGCATGGCACGGTATCTGAGAGTTGCTGCTCTAGAACAACATCTAGAGACTCTTGTTCTAGCACAATGTGGCATTTAAAGATCGTTGCCCAGGGGCATAACCAAGCAGGGTCAGTTCCCTCCCATTTACTTCTCTCCTCTCTCTGTTTGCTGTTGCCCCTCACCCACCTGAGAGACATTAGTTCCATCACTGTTGCTCCCCTAGAACAACATCTGAAGATTGCTGAAGAATGCTGTGGTATCAAGACCACTGCTCTGGAACACTGTCTGGATAAATGACGTATTGAGGATTGCTGTTCTAGAAGAGTGTTGCTCTACACAGGAACGGCACAAGGATTTATGCTGCCCTAGGTAGCCTGGGCTCCCATGGCCTCTTCCCATCTCCATCCACCCCCTTTGGCTTGCCACCCGCGCTGCCTCTATGGTAGCGCCAGCCCTGGCTCTAGAAGGACACTATTGGGGAACAATACTCTAGAAAGGTACAAGATTATTGCCCTACAAAGATCTGAAGATTTATTGGAGCCTCAGGGAGGTTCTCTTTCTGCTGAGCCACTTGGGAGTTGGTGGCTCAGGACATCCCTCTGCTTTTGATTGGTCAGCTTCAAACTTTCCTGATTGGCCAGGCTCATGATGTGTGGCCATTGGCAGTGTCCACCTACATGAAGCCACCACAGGAAACAGGAAGTGTCTAGATACAGCAGCTCCTTGCTCTAGGCCAGCAGTCCCCAACCTACTATGGTTCACAAGCAATGCCTTTCATGTTACTCACAAGAGATCAGAAAACAAATGCAAAATATTGAGAGGGAGAAAGGGAGGAGGCGGAAGAGAGAGAGAGAGAGAAAGTGTGCACATCTCAGACCCGGCAAGGGAAAGGTGTGGAGATGTGTGGGCTAGAAGAAGCCCTAAGCTGCTGCTGCATGAAAGTATGACCTAGTCTTCAAAACAGAAGCTGTGGCTCATCATAAATCTTTAATGCTGAAAGTGGTTTGCAATCAAAAAAAGGTTGGGGACCACTGTTCTAGACCCCAATTTCCATGTCTCTGATGACCTGGTTCCTGAATAGTCCCACCGGCACCTTCTGGATCAAGGCCCTGGCTCCCCCTGGCTCCTTGGGACTAGGTATCAGATCCTGGCTGTCCGCATCCTGCCATGATCACTAATTTAGGGTGCTTTTAGACAAGCACCTCCTCACCCACCACCTCTCATTCATGTTGCAGGGCACCCATAAGGCACCATTGCAGCCCTGCAAAATGTATAGTGGGTGGATGGTGGTTGTGGAGGTGTTTGTCTAAAGCCACCCTTAGAATGATTCATTACCTGGGGATTGTTACTCTAGAGCAATAAATGATGGGGTGATGGGGGGCATCATTCTAGAATAATGCAGTATGTGCACTAGAGGGATCATTCTTCTAGAATAATAGTTGGGGGGGACCTCTAGAATGAGTAATTTTTCTGGGGCTGGCTTTTGTAGACCAATTACATATGTATAATTGTTCTAGAATTATATCTCATCTGTGGATTGTTCCTCTAGAATAAGTAATTATTAGCTAAAATAATTCAACTGCCAAAAATTGCTCCAGAACAATGCAACATTATGGGATGTTACTCTAGGACACCACACCAGCCCTCTACAAGAACAATTTACCCATGCACCATTGTTCTAGAGCAATGCAAGCTCAATGGTCACTGCTCTAGAGGCAGCCAATTGCATGTGGGTTGGGGTTCTGGGATGGTACAATTTATCTTTCATAGTGGTCATCATTATCTAGAACTTTGGAGTTTCTAATTACTGTTGTTCCAGAGCAACATAATATATGAGGGGCATATACACACTCAACTTGAGCACCATCAGTGGTGAATGGCACAACATCCAAGGGCCAAAGCTCTGGAACAGCACACTATCTGTGTAATAGCCACTCTAGATCAGTTATTTATTGTGTGTTGTCACTCTAGAATGCTGGGGACACAGAGGGTTTGTTAGAGCTGCACTCTAGCCAGGTTTGATGCTCTAGGGCGATATGAAATCCAAAGGCAGCCACTCTAGAACACTGCAACATATGGGGCTGGCACTCTGGAACAGCTAGTCACAAGGCATTGTTGCTCTAAAACAAAGCAGCAGCCAACGTGACTAAGCTAGAACTACACTCTCCCTAGGCTTGTTGCTCTAGGTTAATGCAGTGTCTGAAGACTACTGATCTAATTGATGCATTCTCTGCCCCACTGCTCTCAGGGTTTGTGGGGTGTGTGGAAAGCCCTTGTGACACTCACTCTCTCTGAAGCCCCCTAGACCCAGAAGCGGGGGAGGGGGTGCCAGGAGGCGGAGCTGTCAGTGCCTGCATCTGCTGCACCAAGATCCAGCATTCAGTGTTGGCATGGCAACCAGAGCGGAGGAGGGGACCCATCAGCCAAGAGACAGTGGCTGCACTGGGAAGTGCAGACAGGATGCACAATGCGCACATGGGTACACAATACAAATACACAACACACTGCAACACAGCACACCAGAATACACAATGTGTGATGCACCACAATACAATAGGCACAAGAAATTCTATACTCAATGCACAGTGCTCAACACACTACAACACACTGCTCAAGGATGGACAATGCGCCAAAATACACCACGCACAAGAATACACAATGCACCACAACACACCATGCACAAGAATACACAATGCTCAATGCACTACAACACACCGTGCACAAGGATATACAATGCACAATGCACCACAATATGCAGCAAACAATGATGCACAATGCATCACTACACACCATGCACCAGGATACACAATGCACTACAACACACCATGCACAAGAATACACAATGCTCAATGCACCACAATATACAGCACACAATGATGCACAATGCACCACAACACACTATGCAAAAGGATACACAATGCACAATACAACACAATACACAGAACACAAGGACACAAAATACAAAGGGATACACTGTGCATACAATTATACACAATGCCATATCCTGTGAATAAGGATACACAGTGATACGATACACAACTCACTACAATACACAGTACAAGGATAAGAAATCACAGCCACACACTCTGAACAATGATGCACAATACACACTGCACAAACATGCACAATTCCCAGCTACGCATAATGCACCCAGCACAACGGCACTCAAGGATACACAATGGTCAACACACAAAGAGTACACAAAGATACACAATGCATGATCCAAACAATATACATACTGCACAACAATACATGACGCAGTAAGTTCCTGCACAACAATATTAATTGCATATTGCACAGTATTGCATATTGCACACAATGACACACACAACACTGGGCTATGCACAATGTTGAACAATGCACAATGACAGACAAAGCACAATAATACACAGTGCACAATGAGACACAGCTCTCATGCAACAAACAGGACCACAAAATGCATGTAGATAGCCTCCACAAAACATGCTCAACACAATAGCTGCTCTCACGGAGTACACAATACAGTCCCCCCTTATAATGCACAAAGATATCAGAGGATGCACAATGCACTATGGAGCACAATGTGCAACACAGATGCCTGTACAATGTCACCCACAGATGCTAGTGTTCAGGCAACACACACACAAAGAAGTCCTGTGAATTGGACAACACACAAAGATACGGTGGCATGCACAGTGAGAAAATATGCACCAGTGTGTCATGCACAGCAACAACAATGCATAAGACAATACACATTGATACATAACACATGCACAAGAGACTGACACACACCACTACACACAACATGTAACACAACATAACACAGTGAGACAGCAGTACACTCAATGAGACAGCATTCCCACATCTGTGACATGCACAGCAACACACACAACAGAACACAACAAACAAGGAGAGAGGATCATGCATACAATGAGACATAACCCACAGTACAGTGCACACAAGACACACAATTTGCAACAAGGTTCAAAGCATGCACATACAAAGTTATATGTGCATTATACACACAACAAATAAATGGTTCCTGTGGTGTGTAAGGTGCGTTTTGCATGTCACACAGTGCACAGCAATGGAAGAGCACACATGTGAAACATGGTATGTACATACAAGAGCATGGCACACAGACACAAAATGCACAGTGTGACACAACACACAAAGATCTAGTTGACACTCAATGTCCTGTGATACAGTAGCACACAATAAACTACAAGTACTACAAGCAGCAGGGATGTTTCCTGGGGAAGGTGATGCAGGCATGCAGTGTGTTATGTTACAACAACTGACACACACACACATACACACACACACACAGTACACAAACCAGTCTTGTGAGGTGTGCAGCTTCCCCCGACATACACACTTATGTTCCATCTATACACACACAAAATAGATTCCATACACAACACACAAGCCACTCCTGTGGGGTGCCCAATACATACAAACAAAAACACAAAACACACAAAACACTTCAGTTGAAGGACCACTACATGCAAGTACACACACGTGTGCGCGCGCACACACACACACTCTTCAAAGGCCACTCCAATATGTTGCCCAAAATCCACACATACACACCTACAATACACACACCACAGTGGCGTACTCATCACACACACACACAACCCCAATGAGGTAACATAACATACACTTGCACCACACCAATGGGAAAGTCAAAACAAACACACCACAAAACACCACAATGGGATGCACACATAACCGGCCCAGCATGATACACAACACACACTCACCCCATCCCAATCAACTACCTAATAAACACACACACATACACACCACCCCATGGGATGCACATCACACACACCATCTGCCCCCAAATGCACACGCACACCCACAAAACCTACACACACACTCCCAATATGATGCCTCAAATCCCCATACGCACATGCTCACCAGTACTCAAGCAACACATACACCCTATAGTGCTGCATGCAAGTGCAACACACACACACAACCCCAACAAAGTACCAAATACACACTCATATAATAAAAAAGGAGTACGCAACTACACACCAAAAAAGATACACAGTAAACACTCACCACCCTAATGGGGTAGTACCAACAGACACTCACGTCGCATACACACAACCCCAAAGAGATACCAGTCTCTCACACACAGAAACATGCACTCTTGTAAGTGGGATACTCACAAAGAGCTACACATAACACAGCAATGGGATGCACCATACATGCATGCACACCACCACCCCAGAAGGATACACATGACACACATGACACCACTGTAAAGCACTCAGTCAGTACATACACCTCCCCAGAGAGCTACACAACAACACTAACATGGGGTACCCTTTGCTTTCTTCCTCTCCCCCTGACTCCCACTTCCTGACAACGATGTTCTGGTCCCTGCCAACCCCTGCACCCCACCCCAGACACACACCCCTTTCCAATCCCAACCCTACTGTTCCATTATGCAGTCACAGAACCACTGAATCCTTCCTCCCCCCCCCCACACCATCTCTCTCTCACACACAAACAAACACATCCCACCCCACCCCACAGCCACTCATTCCAACACGATGTGCCCTTCACTTCCATTCCCCTGCTTCTCTGTCTCTTTCCAACACTCTCCCCCTTTCTCTGTCTCTCTTTCTCACACACACAACCCAATTCTCTCTTTCTTTCTGTCACATAAACACATCCTCTCCCCCCCCCACACACCCCTAACACACACATCCTCTCTCTTTTTCTGTCTGACACACACGCCCTTCTCCCTCCCCCTCTCTCACACACTCTAACATACACACAGTCCTCTCTCTCTCTCTCTCTCTCTGACACACACATACACACACCTCTCCTCTCTCTGACACACACATACATCCCCCTCTGTCTCTCTCACACCCCCTCTCTTTCTCCCTTTCACACACACCCATCTCCCTTTCACCCCCCAACTCTCTCTCTCTCACACACACACACACCCATCTCAGCCCCATCTGCCCCTCACTCCCATCCCCCGGGTCCCTCTCTCTCTCTCTCTCTCTCTCTCTCTCTCTCCTTCCTTCGCTCAGTGGTTTCTCCCAGTGACATAAGAGGCAGATCCCTCTGTTCGTTCGCTCGCTCACACCAGCCCTCGCTCACAACGCCATTTCGCAGAATCTTCTGGGGCTCGCGGGGTCTAACGCGCGGAGTCCCACTCCCCACAAACGCGTGGACACTCCATTCACACGGTAAGAGGCCGGAGGGTTCCCCCTCCCCGCGTCGGGGTGCAAGGTGGAGGCTGGTCACTAGACAGAGGAGACCCACCCACACACACACACACATTTTCTCGTGCACCCCAACCCGAGCTCGCTGCAGCGATTCCCCCAATCCCCACCACCACCAACTGCGCTGGGTGGCTCTGGCAAAAGATGCAACAGATCTGGCGTCTGCTCCGACTTGGCATCCCTATCTGAATGCCGCGGCATGCCGTCAGTGCAATAGTGGCTTGCACACGCGTGTGCATGCACATGTGTGCGCGAGGGGGTGGAATTAAGGGTTTGGGGGGACCTGTTTGCAGAATGATGGAACTAGTAGGGACTTTAAGGGTCATCTACTCCAAACCCATGTCTCTGATTTCCATGTCTTTCAGTCAGTGCAAGTGTGTGTGTGTGTGTGTGTGTGTGTGTAAGAGGGAGGAATTAAAGGTCTGGGGGGTCTGTACTATCATGGATCCAGAAGGGGCCTCAAGGGTCATCTACTCCACCATTTGGTCTCCAATTTCTCTTTCTTTATGTGAGCTTGCACATACTGGTGGCTTGCACATACGTGTGTCTTTGTGTGCTCACATGCATATCTGTGCAAGGGGATGGAATTAAGGGTCTGGGGAATCTGCAAAACTGTGGAGCTAAAGGGACCTCAAGGGTCATCTAGTTCTTCACCTGATCTCTATTTTCCATGTCTTTCCAGCAGTGCAATTGTGGCTTGCACACATGTGTACATGTGTGTGTATGTGTGCAAGAGGGAGGATTAAAGCATCTGGGGGTCTGCACATGCATGGAACCAGAAGGGACCTTAAGGATCATCTAGCCCAGCTCCTGGTCTCCAGTTTCTCTATCTTTCTGTCAGTACAGTTATGGCTTGCACATATGTGTGCGTGCGTGTGCATGTGCACATTTGCATGCATGCATGTGTTCAAGGGGTAACGTTAAGGGTCTGAAGGGGCAGTGAAGTTTCATTGTCTTGGAAGGGACCATATGGGTCATCTAGTCCAACATGTCTCCAGTTTTCATGTTTTTCTGTCAATGCAATTGTGGTGTGTGTGTGTGTGTGTGTGTGTGTGTGTGTGTGTGTGTAAGTCTTGGGTCTGCAGACTTACACACACACACACCGTGGAGTGAGAAGGTATCTCAAAGGTCAGCTAATCCAACCCCTGGTACCCAATTTTCATGTCTTTCCATTGCTGCAATCATAGCTTGTGCACACACACACATACATGTGCATGCAAGGGGAGGGTTGATGGTCTAGGGGTCTAAAGGGTCATAGATTTGGAAGGTACCTCAAAGGTAATCTAGTCCAGCCTGCTGTTTCTAATTACCATGTCCTTTTCTTGATGTAATGGTCACTTGCACACATGTGTGCATGCATGTGTGTGTTTGCATGTGCAAAACATTGAAATTAGGGGGCTGTATACTCATGGAACCAGAAGGTACCTCAAAGGCCATCTAGTCCACTCCCTTGCCTCTGATTTCTGAGTCCTTTTGTCCACGCATTTGTGACTTGCATACACACATATGAGTGTGAGTGTGTGTGTGTGTGTGTGTGTGTGTGTGTGTGTGTGTGTGTGTGTGTGTGTGCATGTATGCAGGGGAGTGTGGGTGGAAAATAGATAGAAGGGTCATAGATCCAGAAGAGACTTCAAAGGTCACCTAGTCCAGCCTGCTCTCTGATTTCCATGTCTTTCTGTGGTGCAGCTTTTTCTTGCACACAGGTGTGTGTTTGTGTGCGTGCAGTATGTGGAATAAGGGATATCAGAGTCTTCAGAATTAAAGAGCTGGAAGAGACCTCAATGGTCATCAGCTTCCAGATTCAGTGTCCTCCCACTGGTGTGATTGTCACTTACACACGCACATGTGTGTACACACACACACACACACACACACACACACACACACACACACACACAGAGGAAAGGGGGAATATTACAGATCTGAGGGTCCATAGAATTGGAAAGCCAGAAGAATCTTCAAGGGTCACCTAGTACAACACTCTATTCTCTGAAAACCATGTCTTTCCATCAGTGCAATCACCCTTGCACATGCATGTGTGTGTGTGTGCATATGTGTAATGGGGGAAATCAGGCACCTGGGGTTCTGCCAAATTGTAGAACTGGAAGAGTTGTTTGGTCCATGTCCTTGTCTCCAGTTTCTGTGCCTTTATTTTGGTGCAATTGTGGCTTGCACACACATGTGCATTATGGGGGTTTGTGTGTGCACGTGGAAGGGTACAGGGGGAGCACAATCAGGAAATCCAAGGTCTGCAAAACTGGAGAGCCAGGATGAACCTCAAGGCTCATCTAGTCCAGCTGCTGGTTTCTGAATTCAGTGTTTTTTGGTTGATACAATTGCCACTTGTGCACATGCATGTGCATGTGTGCAAAGGGAGAAAGGAGGGATCTGTAGGTACACAGAACTGTGGAGCCAAAAGGGACAGATATTGCAGTTCCCAGTCTCTGAATTCAATGTCTGTTAATGGATGTAATATTTTCTTGCACACGCACATGCGCACACACACGTGTATGCATGCAAGGGGGGAATAAGGGGCATACACAGAATTGCAGAATGTGAAGAAACCTCAAAGATCATCAAGTCCAGCTTCTGAGCTCTGAATTCAATGTCTATCTGTAGGAGCAATTGTTGCCTGTGAACATGTGTGTGTGTGTGTGTTGCTATGTGTGCAAGGAGGGGTGGTAATATCTGATATGGTGGGGGACTCAGAAAGTACCTTGAATATCGTCTAGTCCCACCCCTATTTCCTTCATCCTAATTAATCCTGGACCAGTCTTTCCCCATCCTCAGACAGAGCAGATTCCACATCTCCCCTTGGAGGTGTGGCATCAGGGGAATGGGGCTTGGGGGGCAGGTTTGGAGTATCATTCAGCATGAGAGGGAGGTGAGTTTGCACACCCGCAGCTGGGCTGCTGGTGAGGAATGGTTCCTACAGGAAGAAATGCAGAAGAGAGGGGAAATAGTGTCCAGCGGTGACTGGACGGGGGATATATGGCAGCTGGATTTTGGATGGAGATGGGGAGACAGCCTGCTTTAGGGCTCAGAAATGGAATGGAAAGCTCCAAGAACCCGGGAGTCTTGGCTCCCAGCCCCCTCTGTTCTAACCCACTAACACACACACACACCCCACACACCCCATACACACACCCCACGCCACTTGCCTTCCCTGCCACTAGACCCTATTTCCTTCCCAGAGAACCCAGGCATTCTGACTTCCAACCTCTCTTGCTCCTCCTCCTCCCACCCCTACTCTGTCCAACTAAACCCCACTCCCCACGGAGAGAACCCAGGAGTCCTGGCTCCCAGCACCCGGCTCTAACCCACTAGCCCCCATTCCACTTCCAGAAAACCCAGAAGTACTGACTCCCCTCTCCAATCCCTCCCCCGTGCTGTGCTATTGTCTAGGCCTCAATCCTCCCTCTTGCACTGCGGATTCTAAATGAAGCTCCCAATCTTAACATATTGTACATGGTTTCCATGGTGACTGCTGTCTAGCGCTTAGAACTGAGGGGAGGGGCTGCGAGCCAGGACTCCTGGGTTCTCTGGGAGGAGAATGGGGGCTACTGATGGGGATGTAACTAAAGAGGGGGTCTGTGCTCCCCTCCATTCAAGGCCAGTGCCCCCTAGATGCCCCCATTCATTTCTCTTCCCATTGTGTATGCTATTGCCTTTCTTCTAGTTGTGCCCCACAAAAGGAAAGTGTCTCCCAGATCTCTGTCTCACACACACACACACACACACACACACTTTGTCTGACACTAGCTAGTGTGTTTAGAACAGGTTGCTTAGGAGCCAGTCTCTGGGAGGGGAGCAGGGGTTAGTGGGTAGAACGGGGTTCTCTGGGAGGGGAGTTGGGGGCTTGGGAGGGTTAGAGCAGGGGGGCTGGGAGGGAGTCTGGATGCCTAAGTTCTCTGGAAGAGGAATGGTGGTTAGTGGGTTAGAGTTTGGGTGGGGTGTTGAGAACCAAGGCTCCTGGGTTCTCTTTTGTATTTCTGTACTGTACTATCCTTGGCCTAGTATTTAACTCTTTTGAGATCTAAAACATAGTTAATGATCTTTTCCTCCATTGTTTTGAGGATTCTTCAGGGTCTGAGGGGGACATAGCAATGAGTTTTGAAGGCTACTCCTGCAGGGGGCCCTTAATCTATAATGTGTTCTATGATTCATTAGCATTTGTTTTGAGGTAACTGGCTCTCTCAGGGGGCCATCAGGGAAAGGGATCATTCTGGGCCCTTCCCCTTGAAGGGGTGCTGGCTTTGATCTGGGACTTACTGGCTCAGATGGGGCGTTGGGGAATTGAATCCAGGACCTTTCCTCTCTAGGGGACTACAGTCTGGCCTGATTGGATCATGGTGTTGGGGGGAAATGAGTTGAGTTGAGGGTCACCAAGAGCCACCACAGGCCCAGGGACAAAGGATCCCTTCGCCCCCACCCCATTCCCCAGCTCATCCCTACATACCAAATGTTATAAGCAAACAAAACACATAGCATGAATAGAAAACCAGTCTCAACCCAGGCCCCAACAGCCTCAGCCCAGGCCCTCTGAATTTTGTTCCCCCTCTCATCAGGTCTGACTGCGTATGGGTCTCTTCTTAACAGGCCTCTTTCATTTTCAGTTGATCTCCCTCACTCTTTCTCTTTGTTCTTTCTGTTCTAGACATTCCACAATAAAACAGTTTGCATCTGTGTCCCACTGAACCTGAAGAAAGACACAATTTGGGGATATCTAGCTGTCCATGAAATCAGCTCTGTGAACACCTTCACTAATCCGTGGCAACTGCCATCTACTCAAAGCTTTGGAGCTAGTGCCGACCTACAGAGCAGAGGAACTCAGGAAGGACAGGGAGAAGAGAGCAGGCGGAGAGGAGAACAAAAGAGAGAGTGCAGAAGGAGGAAAAGTGGAGACACGTGTTGTCCAAAAATATTCCTGCTACAGATGAGGAGGGAAGTGAGACTCTCAGGAGGAAATCACTTGGCAGAACAGTCTCCTGTGGCTCTGCCTAATTTCCAGAGGAACTATTTAGCAATTATCTTTGCTACAGTTCTTCAGGATCTACGCTGAAGATTTTCAAGAGCTTTTCTGAAATTCTTCAGGAGTTGTCCAAAAATTCTCCAGGACTCACCCAGAAGTTCCTCAGAAGTTATTCACAAATTCCCAAGGACCTACCCAGAGAATCCTTAGCAGGTGTCCAGAAGTACTTTGGTAACTACCTAGAATTTCTCAAATAACTTATCTAGAATTTGCTCAGGAGTTATCCAGGATTTCAGGGGATCTACCCAGGATTTCCTGAGGAGATATCTAATTTCTCCTGGATCTATCCAGAATTTTGTGAGGAGATATCCAGAATTTCTCCTGGACCTATATAGAAGTGCTCTTGGCTCTAGCCAGAAGTTCTCCATTATGTACTCAGAAGATCTCCAATAGCTGCTTAGCAATTTCCTTGTAGTTATCCCAAAGTTTCGAAGTAGGTACCCAACCATTTCCCTGTAGCTTTTCATAACATCTGCAGAGTCTCTTCAGAAGTCCCTGAAGGACTATTCAAGAGTTCTTGAGTGCCTATTCAGAATTTCCTGACTATCTATCCACAAATTCTCCAGTACCTCTCCAGACATTCTCCCCAAACTATCACCAGTTTCTCCACAAGTTCCCTAGGAGCTATTTAGCAGTTCTTGAGGAGCTATCTATAACCTCCTCAGGAGTTATCCAGAAGTTCCCAAGAATTTATTCCAAATACCTAGTCAAAATTTCCTGAGCATCTATCCACAGATTCCCTAATACCTACCTAGAAATTCCTCCAGATCTATCTCCAACTTCTCCACAAATTCCCCAGGAGCTATCTAGTGGTTCCTGAGTAGATGCCTAGAAATTCCTCTCTAAATATTCTCCAGAATTTCTTCTCAAGCTCTCCAGGAGCTTTGTATCTGAAGAGAAGACCCTACAGATACATTTCAGAACCTCTCCTAAAGAAGTTTTAGAAAAGCCCTCCAGAATACCATCTTCCTCGCCTCTCCAGTAGCTTTCTCCAGTACTCCCCCGTGGTGGGTTTGCAGGGAAGACAACCTCACAAGAGCTCCAGCATCAGCTTAGCAGACTTGGCTTTCCTATTGGCAAAGAAGCCTCCAGAGATACCCAGAAGTCATTCCGTACTGCCTGCTTTTACTCCACCGGCAAACTGGAGTCGTTCAAGCGCTGGAATGAGGAGAGGATAGTGTGGTGTGAGAAAGGAGTCCAAATCCTTTTGACCACGGTGGGGGCCTTTGCGGCTTTTGGCCTGATGACCATTGCCATCGGAACAGATTACTGGCTCTATGCCCGAGCATTTATCTGCAACACAACCAACATCTCCAGTGAAGAGACACCACAGAAGGACAAGAAGGACCCTGGAGGATTGACCCACTCAGGACTGTGGAGGATCTGCTGCTTAGAAGGTGAGGGACATGGACCTTCATCCTCACAATTCCAGATTTGGTGCTGAGTAGGGACAGGAGGATTCCAGGATTGGATGGAAGGTGGGGGAAGAATTATCATGACTTGGACAGTTTAGTAGGGGACACCGTGCCACAGGGAGCAGGGCAGGGAGTCACAAGGAGCATGACAAGGGAGCTCAATAGCAGGTGCTGTGCTGCAGGGAGTCAGTAAGAAGGCAGTATGCCACAGAGAACTTGTTAAAGAGTCAGTAAGAGGGCACTGTACTGCAGGGAGTGGGACGGGGTTGCTAAGCTGCAGGGGGCAGGGTTGGGGGCTGAGTAAGGGGAGCTGTGCTGCAGGGAGAGCAGCAGGCAGCTGGGGGGGCAGTGCGCTAGTTCAGGAGTCTCCAGCTGGGGTCACTGTTTTGGGAAAGTTCAAAGTACTGGACTTTAAATGAAACCTATTACATTCTATTTCAGGTCTCAAGCGTGGTGTTTGTGTGAAAATCAACCACTTTCCCGAAGACACAGACTATGATCACGACAGCGCAGAATATCTCCTCCGTATGTAGAAATAAAGACACCTTCATGTACCTCATGTGCCAGCATTTCTTGGGGACTGGAATATAAGGGGTGGACTCAATGTTGGGGGTTCCCAGGAGGCTGGGATATAATAGGGGGGATGGGGCTGTGTCTCAGTGCTGAGGGTACCGGGGGCTGGGATATAGCAGGGAGACAGGGATCCTAGGGGTCAGAATATTGTGGTGGGACAGGGCCCCATCTCAGTGCTGGGGGTCCCGGGGGCAGGGAATTGCGGGGAGAAATGAAGTCATGTCTTGGTGGTAAGGTTGGCATTTCTTTCTCCGGTATGAAAGTTTGGTCCATTCTTTTGGCAGATGATTTGATTTTCATTTTATCCTCGCTCCGTTTCTCCTTGAGCTTGGCCAAGCATTTAAATTTGCCATCACTTGTTTCAGCTCTCCTGGCTTCTTCTTCACACCTCTTTCCGAATGAATTCCCCAGCCCTGTGCCCTGCTGGCGAATCCTTTCGAAAAGCTACAGACCTAGCCTTTCCAACGTTTTAGAGCAAAGAGATGGCTTGGTTGCAAAATCTCCTTCCTTTCTTTAATCCTCTGCCACAGGGGAACAAGCAGGCCTCCAGAGATGAAATTTGGGCTCTCCCCTGCTCCCCAAGACAATACGCATTCCCTTTTCTCCTACTGTGAAAATCCATTTTGATTTGTCTGACTTCTGAGACAGACATGTTCACAACTGCTTTGGGATCTCCAAATCTGTGGATTGGCTCAGTCTGAGGGACTGGAACTAAAATTCTTTCTTGGGGACCTTGGGTGAAAACAGATATGCGTGCAACTCCACTTTAACACTGCTTTAGTATTTTCTAGGCAAGTTGCAGTGCTACATAGGATGCCAATACAGCCCTGCAACATGCATAAGAAATGTTAAAGTGGAGTTGCATGCATGTCTGTTTTTACCTCTTGATATGTTTCAAATTTGAAACAAGCTAGGGAATTTCTATGTAGCCAAAAACTACATGCTGAGCATGCCTTCCCTCCCAAGCCACAGAGCTTGTAATTCACTGGACTCTACGTCCCTACCCTATTCCTCTGCCTGCCTGCCTGCCTGCCTGTCTGTGGATTCTACGTCCCTACCCTATTCCTCTGCCTGCCTGCCTGCCTGCCTGTGGATTCTACGTCCCTACCCTATTCCTCTGCCTGCCTGCCTGCCTGCCTGCCTGCCTGCCTGTGGATACTACGTCCCTACCCTATTCCTCTGCCTGCCTGCCTGCCTGTGGATTCTACGTCCCTACCCTATTCCTCTGCCTGCCTGCCTGCCTGCCTGCCTGCCTGCCTGCCTGCCTGTGGATTCTACGTCCCTACCCTATTCCTCTGCCTGCCTGTCTATGGAAGGTGATAGCTTTTTGGAACTGTCTGATCAATTCCCCAAAATTCAGAGGATGTTCTGTTGAAAAACTTGTGGATTGGGGTAGAAATTAGAAAATCACATGGAGGAATAGATGTGTGTGGGGGGAGGGAGACAGGGATGGAGGGAGAGATGAATGGCTAGAGGGTCTTTGGGGGGTGGAGGAATAGACAGGTGTTTGGGGTGGATGGAGGGGGGGATGGATAAATTGGCATGGGGTGGATGAGAGGTGTGTTGGGAGTTGGATGGATATATTTTGTGGTGACTGGACAGACAGACGGATGAATGTATGAAGGATGGCTGAATGGAGGGGCATGTAGAGATGGAGGGATGGACAGGTGTGTGAGGATGGATGGATGGGTAGATGGATAGAGTGGCAGATGGATGGGTGAATGGAGTAGTTTGTGGGAACTGATATATGGGTTTGTGAAAGATGATTGGATAGGAGTGGATTTTTGGAGCAAGTGGACAAATGGATGGATCCATCCATCCTCAAATAGTCCTCACACCTCAATTGCTCCCTCATTGGTCAGTTGCCTGAGAGTTTAGGATCTTTTGTTTCTCTGACTGACTGCTGGTGTCAAGGTAGTAGGAAGCCCTACATTCTGATTAGTTGTTAGTCAAGGAGACAGAGATGTCAAACTCTCAAAACCGATTGGCTGCTGGCAGCTCCTGGGGTTCTGGAATACACTGGTTTCCGATTGTCTCTTGGCCCAGCCTTCTGTTTGGCTTCAGGTCCCAGGGCACTGCCTAACCTATGTTTTACTTGGCTGTTGACCTCTGCCTGTTAGGATAACCTGGATTCTGATTGGGTATTGAAACTGAGTGCTGCTGGAACATGAAATTGACTGCTGGAACACCACAGAATCTGACTGTGGGTATCAAAAGAAACTGGATTCTGATTGGAAAATGGTCTCAGACCACTGAGATAGTATTGCAAGCATTGGGATAGTCTGAATTCTGATTGAGTACTGAAAGAGTGTGCTGATTCTGATTGCCCATTGTCCTCAGGCACTGGGATCCCCCAGATTCTGATTAGTCTTGGGCCCTGGCATATTGTAATTCCCTTGATTCTGATTGGCTGACTCTCCTCCCCTCCTGGCAGGTGTGGTGCGTGCCTCCAGTATCTTTCCAATCCTGAGTGCCATCTTGCTGCTGCTGGGTGGGTTCTGTGTGGCCGCCAGCCGCGTCTACAAGTCCAAGCGCAACATCATCCTTGGTGCAGGCATCCTATTTGTCGCTGCAGGTGAGGGACTGGGGCTGGGGAGGCCACTCCCTCAGGGGAAGGAGCCTAGGGACACCTCTCCCACTCCAGCTCCCCAAGAGGAGGAGGAGTCTGGCAGAGAGCATTTGACTTGACTCCATGACAAAGCAAATTCATGTCTCCTACCCCTATCATTACCCTCACTATCCACCCTCTGTTCACCCCATCACCTCTGATCCCTTTATTCCTCCATCCCCTTCACACCCATTCATCCTCCCACACCTATCCAATCCATCCATCCTGCCTGCCTGCCATCAATACTGCATGCCGATCCGTTCATCCATCTCTACTTACATGCATGTATCTGTCCCACTATCACCCACCCACCCTCACATGCTACTCCACTCATTCATCCATTCACCACACCTCATCCATCCACTTATCACATACCTCCATGTCTCTATCTCCTTCCCTCTTTCTTTCTCTCTTTCTCCCTGCCCCCTCCCTCAGGCCTCAGCAACATCATTGGCGTGATTGTCTACATCTCAGCTAATGCGGGAGACCCAGGAACCAAGCGGGATGATGACAAGAAGAGCCACTACTCCTACGGCTGGTCCTTCTACTTTGGAGGCCTCTCCTTCATCCTGGCTGAGATGATCGGCGTCTTGGCTGTCAACATCTACATCGAGAAGAACCGTGAAGCCCACTGCAAGGGTCGCACTGAGCTCCTGAAGAACCCCTCGTCTTCCTCCTCTGCCATTTTGCGCCTGCCGAGCTACCGGTTCCGCTACCGACGTCGCTCCCGCTCCAGCTCCCGTTCCACTGAGCCCTCCCAGTCACGGGACACCTCACCTGTTGGCCTCAAAGGCTTCCCCTCCACTGATATTTCCATGTACACACTCTCCAGAGACCCTTCCAAAGCCAATGTCAGCTCCCTCTATGGGGGTGCTGGGGAGCGGGAAACGGCATCGGCAGCAGCCACTGGTGTGACAGGTGCCGGAGCTGGTGGTGGTGGCACCTTCTTGCAGCTCCACAACACCTTCCCTAAGGACCCAGGCGTCACGGTCACAGTCACAGGGCCTAGTGTTGGTGGAGCTACTGGCACCCTTGGCAAAGATGCCTCTTCCAACACCAACACGCTCAACCGGAAAACCACACCAGTGTAGGGGCAGGGCTGGGAGAGGGGCAGGACCAGGAGAGGGGTAAGTCGTGGCAAAGGGGACAAGACGGACAGAAGTGACAGCTTGGAGCAAGGAGGGGGAAATAAGGACATTGGGAAGCAAATGAAAGGATTGGCTTATCTATTCATCCAGTCAGTCATTCTATTAATCCATCCCCATACACTCTCTGTCCCATGTTCATCCATTCTTCTCTTTAGCCCATCCATCCATCCACTATGAAGCTGCCTGTTGATCTATTTAACTATCTTTTTCTGCCCACTTACAGTGAAGCTATCCATCCAACTATTTATTTATTTATTATTTATTTATTTTTATGTTTCAAAATTTATATGCCGCCCTCCCCACAAGGCTCAGGATGGCTCAAAATCCATAAAAAACAGTAAAATTCAACAATAAAAATACACATCCCTCTCCTCAAACTCCCTCCCTCCCCAACAACCCTACCCAGAAACCCATCCAAACTTTATTTATCCCTGCCTGCCAAATGCTCTTTCAAATAGCACCCATAATACCAACTCTATCCACCCATAATTACATTATCCAGCCATCACTTTTGCTCCATGCTTATCTATCTAATCTAATCCATTTATCCCTGTACATACCCATCTATCTCTATATTTATTTATTTAATAATCTATATGATTCAGATCTCTCAGATTGGTTGGCGTAGGGAAAGAGACATCAGAGGAGGTAGATGGATGTTCCCAGGGGCAGAGATATAGCAGAGGGTGTGAAGGCATGTCTCAGCTAGGACTCCTGGATTCTCTGGGAGGAGAGTGGGAGCTAAGGGGTTACCACAGTGGGGGCTGAGAGCCAGAATGCCTGTGTTTTCTGGGAGGGGAGCAGGGGCTTACTGGATTAGAGGGGGGCTGGGAGCCAGAGCTCCTGGGTTCTCTGGGAGGGGATTGGGGGCTGGTGGGTTAGAGCAGTGGGGCTGGGGGCCAGGACTCCTGGGTTCTCTGGGAGGGGAGTGGGGGCTGGTGGATTATAGCAGAGGGCTGGGAGTCAGGACTCCTGGGTTGCTAAGTGCCAAATCTGTGGATCCAGGGTAAGAAGTGATAGGATGAGTCACTCTCTCTTCCACTCTCCCACAGCTCAGCTAAGGGCTTTCATTTGTGCCAAAATCCTGTGCCAAATCCTAGGCTGCCCAGCGCCCCCTGCTGATTTCAGTGATTAGTTCAGGCCTGGGGAAAATGAAAGATTAATTCTGATTACAGCACTGGTGTTTTGCCTTAAAATCTACCCTTTCCATACAGTTATCATCCCCCCTGCTTTAACCCACTAGCCCCCCACTCCCTTCCCAAAGAACCCAGGAGTCCTGACACCCATCCCTGCCTGGTTTTACCCACTAACACCCCCCTCCCCTCCCCAGAGAACCCAGGAGTCCTAGCCCCAGAACTCCTTCATCTAACCCATTGGACCCCATCACACCTCTCGCTTGGCACAGAGATGCAGCTGCCTCTGGTGTGAGAGTGGCTGGTTAGACAGGGACCCCCCCCTGGCGTTGAGATGCAGCTGCCTATGGGGTGGGGGGAGTTGTTTATACAGGGACCTCTTGCCCGATACTGAGATGCAGCCTCCTCTAAGGTGTGGGCAGCTGTTTTATACAGTGCTGAGATGCAGCTGTGCTTGATGTGGAGCAAGTTTTATATGGGGAATCTTCCACTCACTTTTCTATCCTATTTCCCCATTATCGAGTCATCACCTCATTCTTCTTGCTTCATCGATCCAATGTTTGAATCCTTTCCAATTTCTGAAGAAAAAGCAAAATATTTTGGAGAGCTATCCCCTCCCTCAGCTCAGCTTTCATGAGGGAATTTATACATATCTCTCTCTATAAATATTTATAGCTATATAAAGAGAGAGAGAGAGAGAGAGACCAATATATACATATATATACTGAGGAGGCTATTTGAGGTTTGGTTACATTCATTTCTATCTGGAGCAAAATGTGTGAGCCCAAAAGCAGAACTTTTTTCTGTTCTAAAAGATCGAAAGCAGGGACATCCCAAACAATGTTTCTTCACCAAAGGGGGTGGGGTCCCAGATCAGAATTTTGAAGGATGTGAAGCGGAAGGATCCTGCACTAAGGGATGTCCGTTATGTTCCGTGCTCTGGCATTCTGAATAAGGGATTTCGTTAGGTTCTACAGAGCTCTAGAAGAAGAAGGGGTGTACCTGGTAACCCTACCCACAACGATTCCTAAGAGGTGACCTAGCTCATCCCCCTAAGCCATCCCTAGAATCATGGATTTGGGTCTAGTCCAAACCCTGGCTTCAAGACAGACTCAGCCATTGCAGTCTAGGGAAGGTGCTGGATTTAGATTTTGGAGACCAGGGTTCAGCTAAGCCACTCTCTCTCTCAGTCTCCGTTCCCTATCTGTAAAATGGGAACCAAAAAGTTCCACCTCACAAGGTGGTTGTGAGGGCGAGCTAGAAAAGGATTACAAAGCTCTTTGAGGAAGGTTGGACAAGGTGACCCTTGCTGTCCCATCTGGCTCAATGATTCGCTGAGATGCTTGTTTAGCCGGGTTAGGAGTTGCCACAACCTCTCTAGGCAGCCACCTTCATCACTCAACTCTTCCTACATTTTGAATGTTCTTCCTAATTTTGAACCTGAGTGTCAGTTGCTGCAATTTAATCCTATCTTCTGTGTCACTGGAGAACAAATTAATGATTTATTTATTATTATTATTATTATTATTATTATTGAAAATTGCTCTCTTCCCCCTTAGTCTTCTTTTCCACAGGCTAAACATTCCCCATTCCTTCAGCCATTCCTCATATGACTTGAGTTCCTGACCCTTTATCATTTTCTAAATGGGCTTTGATTTGCTGACATTCTTCTTGAAGTGTGGCTCCCAAAGCTGACCCCAATACTCCAACTGAGGTCTCACTGAAGCCCCCATTACTTTCCATGTGTTGGATATGATGCTTACGCTAACGCAGCCCCAAACGGCATTGGTCTTTATGGTGACAGTGTTCCATTGTTGGCTGCTTCGACCACCAGATCCTTCATGGCTATGCTACTGCCCCCAAGCTAAAACTGTGCCTCAACAGATGCTTGCTGAGGGATGTAATGACGACTCTTTGTTAGAGTCAAGAACCAAATTGGTGGATTCTTTCTTTTCAACTGAGGTTCTAATTCATACCATTGGAATGACATTTGTGATTCAGTTCCCTTGTTTAACAAAGTTGAAATTCAGAAGAATGTAATAGCTGCCCTCTCCCATCAGTCAAGACTCAAGAGATAGAGGGGAGAAGATAAAATTAAGAGGATATAAGAATGTATGTAACAGAGAAGGCCAGTACCTGGGTGAGTCCTTGCAGGATCCTGTCTACTAATCACTCTCTTCAGGGAATTATTTCTTAAGTGTCTTTATTTCTCTGTACAATGTCCTCTATCATATACAGTTCCTCTATAAACATACACAGTCTATATCCATGAGGCTATGGGGCATCTCAGTCTCAGCCGCTCTCTCTGGTTGGTGACAGTCCCTTCCAATCTCTGTACTCACATGCTTCACACGCCAAGCACCAGTCTCTGCTGTAGCCTGCCAAACCCTCCAGCCCAGGCAACTCCCTCACTCTGAGCAGGGTAAGGCAAAGCTGTCCCCTAGTTCTTGCCTCCTCTAGGTCTCTCAGGTTACTCCCTTTCTGAGCTCCCACCTCTGGCTTTTAGCCCTTGGTATGGCTCAGCCACGCCCAAACGCAGGTGTTAGGTGTCAGGTGCCATCCTTTCATCCCTTCACCCTTACGCTGGTGCTATCCTATTAAAAGGCCAGTGTCCCGCTTAGGCTGTGTCCTGCCACTCTGCAAGAGCTGTCAAATAGAGTAAAACTAATGGTCCATCCAACCTGGAGTCCTGTCACTGACCAATGGTCCATCCAGCCCTGTGTCTTGTGTCCAGCCAATGATCCATCCGGCCTAGTGTTCTATTGCCAACCAATGGTCCCATCCACTCCTCTTTTGTCTCTGACCATCCAGCTAAGTCTCCCATTTCTGACCAATGGTTCATCCTGCCCTGCTTCCCTTGTCCAAACAGTGGTATCCACTCCACCCAGCCCAGCATCCTGTCTCCCACCAAAGGTCCATCCACCCCAGTGTCTTCTCTCTGGCCACCCAGCTCAGTATCCCATCTCTGACCAATAGTTCCACCCAACCCAGTGTCCCATCTCCAACCAATGGTCCATCCAGCCCAGTGTCCTGTCTCCAACAGCATCTAGAACCAGATGCCTCAATGAGGAGTGCACAAAAGCAGGGCCTGTGTTATGTAGTGATTCATTTATCTTCCAGAGCCAGAAGTCTCACCCCTCAACCAACTTGACTAATAGTCATCAATTACCCCATCCTCCCATCAACTCATCCAATCCTTTCTTGACCAGTTCACTGTATTTTCCCCATTGCTGCCAATGAAGAAAATGCTGTAAACATGGGTCTGGTGTTATATTCTTAGCCTTTGCAGCTTCCTACTATAATGAGTTCCTCAGGTTAATGGGTGTTTCCTTGTGTGAAATAGTGGGTGTTATCAAACAAGAGATGATAACCCGCTGGAGTTCGTGTTTGGTCCGTGAAGCCCCCAATTGCATGTTTAATGCATCCAGCCTAATAAAAGGGCAGCCCCCTGCTTGTATTTCATGTGCTTGCAGCAGCTTCCACCAATGGCATTACTGATCTCCCTCCCCACGGCCGCCTCTCAGTTGAGACGTGCACTAGAGAACTCCCTCCCTGCCTCTCAGCTAACCGGGTGTACTAGGTGGGACACTATGTGGGGAAACCTAATTGACAAGACGGCAGAGACTCAGACCCATGGGCATCCGTTAGCCCTGATTGGCCCACATAGTGGGCCCATGATGTCCCTGGACTTTGCCGTGAGTGTTGGCTCTGTGGGGACCATGTGGAGGCCACATGACAAATGCCTAATAGATGAGAACGTGTCTGGTGAAGGCTAATGTGGGCTATCGTCTCATTTGATTCCACCCAATGGTGCCGTTGGTTTGCTTTAACACAGCTGCCTATTCCTTCCCTTGGGAGCCCCCTAGTTCTAAAGATAAATCCCAGCTTCTTCTTCCCCTTTTCTGCCCCATTCATGGTTTTATATCCCTGTCTCCACTCCCTGCTCAGTCATCTCATCTCTAAACTGAAATCCCCATCTTTTGAGCCTCTCCTAACTAGTCTGACTTTGTTTTGTTTGGTTCAGCTTTCTGGAAAATCAAATCAGTGAACGTCAGATTTCCATTTTGTTAAACTAAGGAGCTAAAGGAATCCTATGCCATTGAAAAGAGTAAGAAATGGACCCTTCAAAATGTTGATGGGTTGTTGATGCAAAGAAAGCCAAATGCCAATCAAGAAAGGCATTGTTATCAAAGGAAATTCTTGTCCCAATCCCACCAGACTAAACTCTGGTTAGACGAGCCTGGAGAAACAGGCAGTTTTTGGCCACCAGGTTGTGGCCAAACTTGAGAGAGTTGAGAAAGAGTTTGGGACACAAATAACATGAGGAGAGGCTGAAGGAGTTGGGGTGTTCTGCCTGGAGAAGAGAAGACTAAGGGACTGGGGGGACATGAGCATCATCTTCAAATATTTCAAACTAGGAGAAGAGCAATTGCTCTCTGTGGCCAGCAAGAAGAAGGCCAAAGGCAATGAGGCCAAGTTGAATGAGGCTCAGTATTTGGAAGAGCTGCTGATCAGAATAGTTAGAGAACAGGACACGCTGACAAGAGAGGTTGTGGAATCTCCTCCCTGGAGGTTTCCAAGAGTGATGGTTTAAGTCTCATAAGCAGAGGATCTTGGAGGAGAGTGTTGAACTGGAAGATCCATCAGGTCTTTTCCAACCCAGTGATTCTTTTTCTTCTTTGAGCAACAGGAATTTGGTTCCATTTGGGAAGCTCCATTTTTTTGAGACGAGGAGGAACCTTTTATTTCTGGACCCAATTTGCACTGTCCATCCAAGGACGCGTGTGTGTGTGTGTGTGTGTGTGTGTGTGTGTGTGTGTGTGTGTTAGACCATGGGGAGGGGAAGAGGAAGGAAGGGGCATACACTGTGACTCATAAGGATCCATTTCCCTCCCCCCACTTTTTTCTGGTTGAGTACAACTTAATTTTTTTTGCCGTGTGCATGCATGGTGAGGAGTAGGGGAAACGGAGTCATTATGGGGAGATTTTTACTTTTCTGGTCTTGAAGATGACAGAAAGAGGCCTTGTTTAGGGGACTTTCAGCCTGAGATCTTCTTGCATTAACTGCCCCCTTGCTGGATCAGATTTTATTAATCCATTCTTTCTGACTCCTTGTGGCTCTCAGAGACGTGGCCAACTGGAATTTGCTTTGTGCTGTCCTTGGAGAAAAAAACAGGTAAACGAAAAGAGGGTTTGGTGATGGGCCTTGAAATCAATAGGACTATTCTGATTGGCTGATCAGATTTGGGAGGATGGTATCCATTAGTGTATGTCAGGATTTATATCAGCATGAAGGTTGATTTCATGTAAAGTAAAACCTGGCTTATCCAGACCTCCTGCCTCCAACCTATGGTCCATCCAACCCAGCATCCCATCTTCTACCCATGGTCCCACCCAGCCTAGTGTCCCATCACTGAGGAAAGGTCCCATCCAGCCCAACATTCCAACTCTGACCAATGGTTCTACTCTGCCTGGCAACCCATGGTCTCATCTAGCCAATAGTGTAGCAACGCTGGGGCGGGCCCAGGCTCATGCTTCCCATCGAAGGGCAAGGGAGCAGTGTCTCCCTGAGTGGCGGGCTTCCCAAGGCTCCCAGCCAGTTTTAGCCTCCAGCCTCAGAGGTTGTGGACGGTGCCGTCCTGGCTCCCAGTGAGAACCCCCCAGAATGGCAACAACCCCACCAAGGAGGAAGTTTTAAGAGTCAGCAGAGCCAACACTCTACTCCTGCAATTCTGAAAACTCATTTCAGTGAGGCCTTTTGCCAGTAGACTGAGTACCACCAGGAAGTCTTCAGAGTGGGTGGAGGCAGAGTGTTGGCCCTGCTTCTCCCTCCACGCAATCTGAAAATGTTCTAGCAGTCCTCAGACTGCTTGTAGAGGGGCCCCCTAGAGTCCAGGACCTGGGCTCATCTGAGCCCCATCACTCCATGGTAGCTATGCCCCTGCATCCAGCCCAGTGTCCCGTTTCCAATGAATGCTCCACCCAGCCCAGTATTCTCCACTGTGTCCCACGACAATGAGTACTGCAGGTTCACGTGTGACAAAGCAACTCCCTTTTGGTTTGCTTTAAACCATAACAAGAATCCAGAACATGGATTGGATACATTCTTGGAGGATAGGCCCAAAAATGGCTATTAGTCAAGTAGGTCCGAGGAGCAGGGAATGGATCACTCCATCGTGACTTGTTGGATACTTCTCCAAAGTAACGTTGGGTGGCCAGTGTCAGAGACAGGATGTTGGGCAGGATGGACCATTGGTCTGACCCGGTATTGTAATTCTAATGTTCAGATATGGAAGGTCTGGACAGGTCAAATTCTAGCATATCCTTGAATGAACCAATGTTGAATATCTCATTCATTGAGCTTTGTTGGCGGCGAATGCAATTTCAGAGAGCCATTGAAAGATAGGATTATCTGAATTCAAAGCACAGAAAGTCCTATCTCATTCAGCACCACCCAATGGTAATCAAGAAATGACGGCGTGATGGAGAGATGTTTTAATTCCTTATGAAGAGCCATCAAAAACTCAAAGCAAAGCAAGGGGACAGTATATCATGAGATACGATTCAATAGTCTTTCCTGGACCTCTCCCTGTTGAACTCAAGCGGCTAAATCTGAAACTGTCACCCGTCTCCTTCCTTTTTCTCCAGTCGCCAAAGAAACGTTATAATCGTTCAGATGAGACAGGGGATTTCTTTTCATTCCCCCACCCCAAAGTTATATTTGTTTGTTGGTTTCTTTTGTGGCAACGAGGTGATATGAAGAAATATATTTTAAAAAAACCTAAAACTTTGGAGCAAAAAAAGTCATAAAAAAGTCATAAAAAGGAAATTAAAAAAGACACACACACACACACACACACATATACAGAACAAAATGTCTGTCTATAAAGAGGAAACGGTGACAATTTTTTTTTTTAGACAATCTTTTGTTTTTGTGCTATTTCAGTAGGAATTTGGAGAACCTGACATGAGGCAGGAGTGGGCAGGGGAGATGTGGCCAAATGAATTGCATGGATTTTTAATGGATTTGCTCTTTCAAATAAAGTCCAATGGAAATACATGTGGGGGAGATGGTTATCAAAGGGGACAGGGGCCACATTCAATTTACAGATTGACCTCCACCCCAGAAGCAGTTGCATCTCAGTGCTGCGGAAAAATGCAGCCATGAGTCAGAGTTTGCCAACGAGATGGAAAGAGAGGAACAGAATTGGAGCAGCCGCTAGTTGTGCTGGGGAAATAGAGGTTTTACATTGGTGTCAAAATGCAACTTCCATGGGGTCGGGGCAGCTATATTTATACAGGGATCCTCCCCGCTGAGCTGAGATGCAGCTGTCCCTGGGATGGGGGTGAGGGCAGGCGCTGTTTATACAGGAATTCCACCTCTGGCATAAATAATAAACATCAAAATAAACTGGCCCCTTGCTGTAGATTTGCGGTACACAACTCCCAGAGTCCTTGATCCCACAACCTGCAACCAGCTCTTCTCCATGTGGCACAGCACACCATCCCCTCAGCATTCCCATTTGAACTCCTTGCCTTGCCCCCTAAGCTCCCTGCTCTCCTCCACGCAGCATAGCGCCCCCTACTGAATCCCCCACAGCACTCCCTGCAGCACAGCACCCTCACTGAGACACACACATAACCTGTCCTACTTCCTGCAGCACAGCACCCTCTACTGAATCCTCCCTGCCCTGTTCCTTGCATCACAGAGCCCCCTGCTCTCTGTGATACAGTGCCATCTACTGAGCCCCTACCCCTTTCCCTGCAGCACAGCACCCCCTACTGAGCCATCCACCATATTCCCTGTGGCACAGCACACACTACATGAGTTCCTCCGCCTTGCTCCCTGCAGCACAGCACGCCCTACTGTGCCATCTGCCACATTCCCTGTGGCACAGACCCTCTACTGAGCTCTCCTGCCCTGCTCCCTGCAGCACAGCACCCCCTACTGAGCTCCTCTCCTACCAAATCTCCTGCCCTGCTCCATGTGGTACAGCGCCCCCTACTGAGCTCCCCTGCCTTGCTCCCTGCAGCACAGCACCCCCTACTGAGCCCCCCATCCTGCTTCCTGAAGCACAGTGCCCCAAACTGAGCTCCCTTGCCTTGCTCCCTGCAGCACAGCACCCCCTACTGAGCCACCCTGCCCAGCTCCCTGCAGCACAGCGTCCACTACTGAGCTCCACGCCATGGTCCCTACAGCATAGTGCCTTCTGCTGAACCATGTGTTTTGTGGACTCAGCATGTCCCTGGACGTTTGGAGCTGGGGTGGAAATCAGGACCCGATGTTTAGTCTGTCCTAAGCAGTGACCTGGGGAAAACACTCCGGGGTGAGAGGAGAGGTACTGAGATAGCCAACTTGTTAACTCTTTAGTCTCTCTCTCTCTCTCTCTCTCATACACAACACAGAGCAGGGAGAAGCATCACACTCAAACACACACACGAACCAGCAGGGGCCAGCAATGTTCTCTCTCACACCAGGTAGCCTCAGCAGGGTCCTCTGTATGGACTGGCAGTGGGGGAGCTGTCCTGGCTGCTCCAGTTCCAGCAGGAGGCGCTGTAGGGAGCAGGGCAAGGGCATTGGCTGTGTGGGGAGCTCCTGGCTACTCCAGCCCCACCAAGGTGGCAATATGGGGTGGGGGGTGGAATCTCTTCTGATTGGGATGGGAGGCCAACATTTTAGTCTCATTCCTGCCTCTTTAAACCCTCAGCCGTCCACCATGGCCTTAAATAACTCTCATCTCCTTGGCGATGGGTGAGGAGCAGGGACAGGTGCAATCTCTATTTGCAGGCTGTCCTGGCTGCTCCACCCCCACTCCCCTGAATCCAGCCGTGGGGGAAGGGGCGGCTGGGAAGCTTTCAGAACCACCCAATAGTGACCTAGATAGGAACCTCTCCAGAGAGGCTGGTGCTGGAGGATTAGAGCAGGGCTAGAGGGGTAGGGTTAGGGGTCACAGTTAGGGTAACCCCGAGGGTATTGGGGCATATCCAAAGGTTATGATGTGGCCTAATTTCTTTCTTCAAGAGGAGGAGCGGATGGGGACAAGGGGCCGGGGCAGTGGGGCCAAGCGGAGAAAAGTTTTGACAGATGAACAAGAGGGGAAGATTAAGCTGGCTTTCTTCGTGGCTATTGTGGGCGTCACACTGACAGTCCTGGCTGTCGGCACCGAGTTCTGGGTGGAGTTGAACACCTACAAGGCCAATCACACCAGCATCTGCGAGGCGGCCCACTACGGACTCTGGAAATTCTGCTACAAGAAGCTGTGGGTTGAGGATGTGGAGGAAAAGCGGGGGACGTGCGGCCCTGCAGAGCTGCCTGGGGGTGAGTGGCAGCAGCCTTGGCCTCTCTGTCTGTCTGTCCAGCCCTGGACGGTCTCTGTGTCCATCCACAGACACAGCCCCCCCATACCTCCACTGAGCCCATCTATTGAGCTGTCCATTCCAATATCCACTATCCATCTCTCCATCCCCAGTATCTAATCTATCTATTCCCATATTATCTAGTCTGTCCTTCTGACTCTCAATCCCTGTCTTTCTTTCTTTCTTTTCCCTGTCCCCACTCCAACCTGTCACACCAGTTTACAAACAGTCAGAGGTTGTTACCTCAGAGTAAACCATGGAAGTGGGCCTGTGCAAGAGGTTGTATTGGGTGTGGGTGAGTGTGAAGCTTGACCCAAACACACTGATATACATTCACATCCAAACATCAAAACACAGAGCCCTCAAACATGCACAGCTCCAATACAAAAACACACGAAGATGCAGCTCCTATATACATACAGCTCCAGAACAGACAGGCACAGACACATACACACACATACACACATGTAGCTCCCATATACACACAACTCCAGTACACACAAACACAAAGCCCCCATACTAGAGCTAAACTGAAGAGCAAAACAATAATAATATCTGCCATTCTGGATAGTTTGGTGGTTGTTTGGGTACTAAGTGTTGACTGTTGCGGCTAACCACCATTTAGTGAGTAATACCACAGGAATTAACCAGATTACCGTGTGTTACTGCATAACCAAATGTTACTGTTAGTCGTCTAAAACCAGGGCTGGATGGGGGCGGAGGGGAGGAAGTGAACGGGAAAAGAATTGTGGGCATGGTAAATAGTAGTAAGGTCAGTGGCAATACAGTAATCTGGTAAATGGTGCACTGCAGTGTTATGTGGTAGGTAACACAGCCAATCGGTCATCCGGTTAACCTGCCAGACACTACACAGATACTGGCAGATACCAAAAAGTGGCAGTGGTTAGTCCCAGCTCTGTCCCATACACACGGATCGAATACACATGACGGGTGAAAACAGACAGAACGCTAACTCCACTTTAACATTTCTTATACCTGTTGCAGGGCTGTATAGGGCACCAATACAGCCCTGCAACAGGCATAAGAAATGTTAAAGGAGTTAACGTTCTGTCTGTTTTCACCCATACATACATACTGCTCCAACACACACAGAGCTCAGTGCACAATCACACACACACACACACACACAGAGCTTACAAGCCCATACACACACACCGTTCAGTGCATACACAGTCTGCACACACGGCTCCAGTGCATGCACATGCACTCCAAACAAAGCCAACTGCAATACACTACTACACAGACATATATACACACACAGCTCCAGTACATATACAGCCCCAGACACACACAATCCAATACACAAACATACCCACAATATGTAGCCACAGTGCAAACACAACTCCATCATACAACCATACAAAAACACACACACACAGCAAATGCAGAGACATGATCTTTCTCCATCTGCTCTGTGGCAACTTTTCATGCCAGAGGGATATCCATTATGCTCTGTGGGACTGTGGGATCTGAAGTAAGGGGGGACCGTTATTCTCTGTGGGGCTGTGGGGTCTAAAATAATGGGGGACTTGTGCTGTGTGGGGCTATGGGGTGTCTGAAACAAGGGGGGACCGTTATGCTCTGTGGGGCTGTGGAGTGTGCATTATGCTGGGTGGAGTTGCAGGGACTGAAGGAAGGGGGTCCGTGTTATGCCATTTTACTCAGCAGCACTGGCGAGACCTCCCCTGGAGTGCTGGGGTCAGTTTGGGGCACTGCACTTCAAGGATGGTGTCAGCAAGTTGGGGAGGATTCAAAAGGTGCTCAAGGGGCGGGAACATGAGTCACATGAGGAATGGCTGAAGGAATCGGAAATGCTTAACCTGCAGAAAAGAAGATTGGGGTGGGGGGCAGAAAAGCAGCTTGTAAATATCTAAAAGATTTTCCCCTCCCCCACAAAAAGGGTATTACAGAGGATAGGGACAGCAGGGGAAATTTGCAGCAGGGGAAATCTGGGTTATTCAGCAGCTTGAAAATGTTTTTTGCCCATCTTATCTGTACCTACCCCTCGCCCCCTACAACAGAGAGAGAGAGATCCCAGCCCTGGAAAAAATCAGGTTCGCTCCCTCTCCCCGTACAAGGGGAATTGTGTGCCTGGGGTCCCACACTGAACCCCTAAATTAAATGGCAGTGTGCGGTCAGAGGCAGAGCGAGCTTAAACAGATTGGTGTTTTCATCTTCCCAAATATTAGCTGCATTTTCGGACAGGCCACCAAAACAGCCAAATTAGTATTTGACATGGAAACACTTGAGAATCACAGTATCATGGAGCGACGGTGTTGGAAGGGTACTCAAAGATCATCTAGTCCAACTACTGCGGAGGTCCGAATGCGTAGCTCTGAGGAGCAGCCCAGGGCACCTGGGAGTAGGGCAGTGGTGGCAACAGTGCTCCCAGAGTTTGGGGGCAGGGAGGCATAAGCCTGGATGCAGCTGCATCACATCCTCTCCTGCCACTTGTTCCTTTGGGCAGTTGGTGGCGCCGAGTGCTGGGGGCAGGAGAGAGAGAGAGAGGAGGGGCGTGGCTTCCTGCAGCTTCCCCATCTCATTGGCTTCCACATCCTGCTGATTCAAGCCACCTCCACCACCGGGATCATATCGCCCCCCTGATTTCTCTATATGCTTTCAGTTGGGTTGGGGAGAACAGGAAGAATGTGGACAGCAGAGGCTACTGGTAGTTTGCATCCAGAGAACAACAATCGGGGTCCGACTCGGTTAAATACTAGGATTAGAAACATACGGGAGGCAAGACTAGCCTTTCTATTTCCTGCCTTGGTGATGTCCCTAGTCTGTAAGATTGAGGGTCTGCTGTGGTCAGATCATATCTGAGCAGTGCGCCTGCACAAAGATTGGCTGAGGTAGTGCAGACATCACTGATATCAACATGTCTAAGCACAAGCAGGTGAAGGTGTTTGAAATGCAGAGCTAGACAGTTTGCTACACTGTTGCAGTACAAACAGTATATTCTGGAGGAGAGGGGGAACAAAAAAAGCCCCACCAAAAACCATTGTTAGAGATGTGTCCTTACCAGAGCATCAAGCCAGGAGGCTTCAGGAAGCAACGGGGAAGTGGTGTAGGAGTGCCTGAAATAGGCCATGTCCACAATTCTTTCTCACTTACATTTAGTTTTACTGGAAAAGCAGATCTTCTGAGGTGAGAGTTTGCTAAACTGTACAATAGGCGTGCCTAACACTCAAACGTGTGGCAAGAAGGGACAAGCCAAAATAAACAGCTGTCCTGAGTGAGCCCCGGGATGATTTGGGGGAGGACTGAGCAAGGGAGAGTTAGTGCAGAAGCAGGGGTATCTGACTGTAAGCAGCAGGATTACCATCAGTTTTCCCTACCCCACAATAGAGTACCTGACACAGGAGGATAATAAATATTCCCCTGCCCTTAATCACCTGTGCAGTGAGCAGATGCAGTTGAGCTGCTGCCCAAGAAAGAGGCTATAAAAGAAGGAGAAATTGTGATCACAGTGGACTCAGAGAGCAAGCACATAATATTGGAGCGGGGAGGAGCTTGCTGTCCCCAGCTTCAGTGTTGCCCCCACCCTGCAGAAGAAAGGGATTGGGACTGAAAGACCAAGGCAAAGTGTGGGTGCATGGAGCCTAAGTTGTAAGAGTGCACACTACGTGAGCCTGTACAATGTCTTTACTGCTTACATGGCACACAAGTTAAGGTGGGAGCCTTAAGCTTACGATCCCCAGGCTTTTTGGAGCATGGCTGAATTTGTAAGAGCCTTAACTCCTCTCTTAAACTGAAGAGTTTTTTATCTAAGAATTTCCCATGTGTTTTTTGTTTTTTTAAAAGGGGGAATGCACTAAATTCCCCCTGCTGCCACAGGACCAACCTGAGTTTAACTGGCAGCCAAGCAACCAGCTAGCAACTTTTAGTCAGCCCAAACTTTGCTCCCAGGTGTAAAAAACCTAACAAAAAAAACCCCCTGCTCATGAAACTGACACCCATGTCAATTTTACCAGCAGGGGAGGAGGGACTGCAGGGGGCTATTGCTTTGCAGATCCTGCCTCACCAGAGTGTTTCCCTTGGAGCTCTGAGCTTTCTGTTACACGCCTGAAGGGATTCTGTGCAACTCGCATACAATTCCTCAATGCACGTAACCACATATACAGTCGCTGTCCTGACTCCATCCCTTCTCCCAGTGAGTTTCCCCTTCAGCCCCAACTTTGACAGTTTCACCAAGGGGAGGGGGAGCGGTGGAAAGGGAGAATGCTTCAAAGACCTCTCCTCTCAGAGTTTCCCTTGCAGCTCTGAGCTTTGTCACTTTCACCAGAGAGTTTGGCTTGAAACTGGGAGCAGTAGCCTCATCAGTTTCCCCTGCTGCTGAGGTTACTTGGCAAGTGGAGCAGCCAGACAGTGAGTTTCCTTTCAGCCCCAGCTCTGTCACTTTCACCAGCAGTATCTTTTTCCACCTGGGAGCAGCCTCCACAATTCATGGGAAGGTGGGGGAAAGAGGGGAGATTGCTTTGCAGACCTTTTCTCATCAGAGCATTTCCCTTGCAGCCCTGATCTTTGTCAGTTACATGTCTAGAGGAATTCTCTCCAACTCTCATAAAATTCCTCAATGCACCTAACTCCATGCAGACGCTCTCTCGACTCTATTTCTTCACCAGGAAAATTGGGGGGTGAGGGGTGAGTGAGGAAACCATGGAGAGGAAATGGAAAGATGGTGAGAGGGGCTGGGTCCTCTCACCCATAAATTCCACCTACTCCCCACATCATCCCAGCCACTCCTGGTGGTGGCTTAATACCTGTTATTTCACCCCCATCATTCCAGTTGCTCCTGGTTGCCTCTTACATCTCATTCCACCAAGCTCCCTATCATGTCAGTCACTCCCAGTGTCCTTGTATTGTCTTGCACCCAGCCTCCCATCTTTCCAGCTGCTCCCAGTGCCCTTGTACCCATCATTCCACCCAGCCTTCTGTCACTCTGGATTGAATGACCAGGTGCACGTCCAACGATGGTTTAAAAAATGATGTTTTTTTCAAACGATGGTTTGAAAAAACCACGCACTCGCCAGCTACCGACCTGTCTCTAACCTTCCCTTTTTAGGGAAGGTTATTGAACGGGCAGTGGCGATTCAACTCGAGGTGCATCTAGATAGCATTGGTTTCCTGGACCTGCTTCAATCTGGGTTCTGCCCCGGCTATGGCACCGAGACAGCGTTGGTGGCCTTGGTTGACGATCTCCGCCGAGAGATGGATGCAGGACGTTCAACATTTCTTGTCCTGCTAGATCTCTCGGCCGCTTTTGATACCGTGGACCATGGGCTGTTGCTGAGATGGCTGCGTGACCTGGGGGGGCTGGATGGGACCGTTCTTGAGTGGTTCCGTTCATTCCTCTCGGGGAGAAGCCAGCGGGTAGTGCTGGGAGCTGAAACATCTTGCCCCCGCGCTTTGTCCTGCGGCGTTCCACAGGGTTCCATTCTGTCTCC
>QEPC01007324.1:184686-194998 GCA_003113815.1 Sphenodon punctatus
GGCCTCTGCCTTCTTCTCCCTCACTGCTGGCGGAAGTGAGGGAGAAGCAGAGGCCCCACCTCTCCCTCACGCCGCTGGCCCCCTCCGCTGCCTGGCTGGAGCCCAGACCACCTAAGGCCGGAATTGGCAGCAGCAGTGGCGGTGGGAACGAGAGTGGCGACCGACGAGAGCAGTAACAGTGGATCAGGTAGGTGATCCAAATGGCCGCTTGGGCTTCCCCTTTGCCCATCCCCAAGCCCAGGCCTGGGTAACACGCCACCCCCAAGCCGGGAAGCGCCCCCCTGAGCCGGGGAGCACCCCTAGGCCCGCTAGCAGCCAGCGGCTTTGCCACCGGAAGTTAGGCCCCCACCTTCTTTCCCCACCCTGGGCCCCACTTTGGGTAAGGCCGGCCCTGCCTAAATGGCCTGGGACCCATGTATCTGAAGACCACCTGTCCTACCATGTCCCATTGCGGCCCTTACGGTCAGCTGGGGTGCCCTCTTGCAGGGTCCATCTGTTACCCTTGTTAGTGGGATAGGGGTGCACAAGAGGGCGTTCTTGGATGTTGCCCTGGTTTTTTGGAACTCCCTTCCCCGGTAGGTTCACTTGAGCCCAAGCCTAAGCATCTTCCGGAGATGTGTAAAACTTTTTTATTTGAAAAGGCATTTGATGGGCAGGAAAAAGGGTTGGTTAAGTTTTTTGGTAAGGTTGTGAGGGAGGGTGACTGTTTTGAGGTGAGGGTGGGTTGCGGGGAGAGTATAGGGAAGCTTTTGGAGGGGGGTTTATGGGTAGGATTCTGTGGAGGGAATTGGTTTTTTAAAAATATTTTACATGTAAGCCACCCTGAGCCAATTTGGGAAGCAGCTTAAATAAAGATTTATTTATTTATTGTCTTTGGGTATGATCAGACCGGCTTGCCTTTAGACGTGCCGGCCTGATCTCTACCAGGGAGAGGGGAGAGGGCGGGGCTGCGCGGGGAGAGGGCGGGGCTGCGCGGGGAGAGGGCGGGGCTGCGCGGGGAGATGGCGGGGCTGCGTGGGGTGGGGGCAGGGCTGCGCAGCGCAACGTGCAGCCACTCAGGCCCCCCCCCCCCCGCACTCCTTCGTGGTTGGGGCCTGATTCCGGAACGGGGCTGGCAAGCAGACATGCATCACTGCCATTGCCAGCCCCATCCCAGATCATGGCCAATCTAACCATGGTTCGGGACCTGAGGCCGGCCTCAGGTCCAGAACCGTGGTTAGCTTTGACCCCCCCGCCAGAGATTCACTGTGGTGAACATCTGGCGGGTCTCAAATAGATGTTACAGCGATCACAGCCACCACCCTGAATCCACCGTGATTCAGGGTGGTTGACTGTGATCATGTAATGTCTGAAATTACCCTTTGTTTTTAATCTTCTGTCAGTTAACTTCATAGGGTGTGCCCTATTTCTAATAAGGGGTAGATAGGAGTTCCCTATTTACTTGCTCTGATCACTCGTGATCACCCGATCCAGGATGGCTAATCTTCTCTCTAAACTGAAGAGCCCTAACCTATCGAGCCTCTCTTCAAACAGAGAGATACAAACAGCAGGTCTGTCCTGGAACGGGTGATGCTTAACATTTTCATTAATGATTTGGAAAAGGTGGGGGTGGTAGAGCAGTGTTAGGTAGTATCTTTCTCAACTTATTAATTAAAATATTAATCTTTGCCCTTTTTTGGTTATCCGGTCAGAGAAAAGATACTCTTGGCAGTCAGTATCTTTATCTTTTAAAACGTTACTTTTCACATAGGAACTTTTAGCATTTTAATAGAATATTTGTGGGGGGGAGCAATATTTGAAGAATTGGAGTCACAGAAGGGTAGAATTGGGAGGGACATCATGAGTCACTGAGTCCAGAGGCAGGACACCCTCCGCCTTAAGCATCCCTGACAGTGCTGCTGTCTAACCAGTTATATCCCATATTGTGCATTTAATTTTTACTTTCCTAGCTATAATACTTTTGTCTTTGCTGCATTTCATTCTATTGTTATATGCCCAGATCTCCAGTTTATCAAGGTCTTCTGAATCTTAATTCCATCCTCTAAGGAGTTTGCAATCCCCCCAGTTTTGTATCATCAGAAAATTTGATCAGGAGTACCAGCCACACCGTCATCTGAGACATTAATGAAGATATTGAACAGCAATCCAGAGAGAGATGGCTGTCATGTTGGTCCCACATATAAGAGACCGGAGACCAAGTAATTCAGGTGAGATCTTTAATTGAACCAACTACTACTGGTGAGAGTGCAAGCTTTCAGGCCACAGTGGGGACCTTCCTCAGTCATGGAACAAGTCGGAACTAAGTTGTGTCTCTTTACAAGCCTGAGAAAGAGCCCTGTGTGGCCCAAACGCATGTATTCTTTCCCCAACAGATGTTGATTCAATGAAAGAGACCATTTCAGTGATTTTGTCTCCCAGTTTTGGAACAGCAACGAATACAACTGCAGCAACTTGTTGCAGGAATTGTAACTGTGAATGTTACAAGACTAATGCTGCCTGCCGCCATTCTGCACCATGATGATGCTTGGTTGAAGGCTCCTGATGCTGTGGCGGGCCCAGGGCTGTAACCCAACCAGGGCAGCAGCGGGGTGGGTTTGAGATCTCAAGCCGGAAAAAGGGATTGGAGCCAGCAATGTGACTGGGACTCTTGGCTCCCAGCCCAGTAACTGGAGTTGCTGTGCTGAGCTGGGAGCTGCCCCCTAGCCAGGCCCCACAGCTCTTGCAGTGGGAGAGAGAGTAGAGCCCCAGATCAGGGTCCTCTGTCTGTCTGTCTCCACACGCTCTAATCTAATCTATCTGTACACAATCCCATACACTCTGTCTGTCTGTCCCCACACATTCTGTATGTCTCTATTGTCACCTAATCTAATCTATCTAACCCCCATTCTGTTTGTCTGAATCTATATGAATCCACCCTTCTATCCATCTGTGGGGAGAATCCGGTTAGCCAGGGCAGGTATGGGTTTGGATAGAGGGTCTGGGTTGGGTTCGTGTTCATGTATGTCTACACGGGGCTGCCCTTGAAGATGATTTGGAAGCTGCAGTTGGTGCAGAATGTGGCGGCCCGTCTTCTTTTGGGGGGTGGGTCGCTGGGAACACATTACACATAGTCTGCACAGAGCTCCAGGGACTGCATTGGCTGCCAATAGCTTTCCAGGCACAATTCAAGGTGCTGGTTTTAATCAGGGGTGTAGCTAGGTTGGAATGGGCCCAGGGACAAGAAACAGACTTGCCGTCCCCCTTCAGCACCATCCTCTCCCCTGTCCCGCTCCCTCCTCCCCTCAGTGTCCTTATTGCATAAAACTGTCAACTAACAATTGACATTAATTTCAATACAGGGGAAAGAAAACGTGTACTCAGCTACCCCAGTGTCTCCCCCACCCCCTCGATGTCCTGCTGCCCCATAACCCCAGACCCTCCCCCCCCTCCCCAGTGTTTCCCCCGCCCCCTTGATGTCCTGCTGTGCCATAACCCTGCCCCTCACCCCCCACACACACATTCCAGCTGAACACCTCCCACCCCCACACCCCATTCCCACCCAGCCTCCGGGCGCTCCAAGGCAACCAGACATGCTGCACAATGGCAAAGCATCTCTGCGCTGGGGGCCTGGGACAATTCAGCACTGCCACATCTGCCAGTGCTGCTGCCACCCTCATGGGGGTCAGGGGAAACCCCGTAACCATTAACCCACCTATGACCACCCCCACTCGATCCTGACTGAGGCTGGGCAAGCACGTGGTGTGTGGATGTCAGGAGTGGGCTCCGTGCACGGTGTTTCCCCATGGACCGCTGGGCTCCAGCCGGAAGACGCGCTGCCCCAGTTGCTAGGCAACCGAGGGCGCTGCAGCATCCCGACACACAGCATGGGAGGCAGCACCGGGACACAGGAGACGCAGGTAATGCGGTGCCTCAGATGCCCCTGGTTGCTGGGCAACCGGGACACAGCTGCGGTGCAGCGCACAGCTGGAGGGCCGGAGGCGGGGCTTGTAGAGTGCCGAGAGGTGCACTTGTGGAGAAGGGGTGGGCACTATAAAAGCCATGCTATCCCGCTCCTCCTTGCCGGTAATCTTAGGAGAGGCTGGCCCTTGCTTTGTTGTGGATCTTGGAGAGTCTTGGAGTATCTTGGAGCATCTGGAGCGTTTGTGAGAGGGTGAGTGTGAGAGTGTGTGGCCGGGTGAATCAGAGTGTCCGGTTCAAAGGCACATGTAAGTACCCTCCCCCTTTCACTGAACTGCACCTTCCTGCTTGTGTGTGACTTCGGGTGTGAACGTGTGGCGTTTCCCTTCCCCCCTGTCCTCCAGCACGTTGCCCCATGGCAATCCCCCCCCTCAGACCTTGGACCCCACTATGGGCACAAGTTTTCCTGGACCCCTTTTGGCTGTGACTGGGCGTGCAAGAGTGAGTACCCTCTTCCCTCCTCCCAGGGATCTGCCTACTCCGCCCAGTGATGATCTGGGTTGCTCTCGGTGTCCGAGAGAAAGCCCACACAAGATCCTGAGGGCATCTACCTTTCGAGAGACTTGCTTCCAGTGGGAGTCGGAGTGGGTACCCCTTCCCGATGCCGTATCTCCCTTCCCCCCTCCCCGGAGCCCCTAACCGTGAACCTCCCCTGCAGTGCCGCCTGGTGGTCTGTTGTAACATCGTCGGGTCGGGTCCCTGATTCCCCATCCCTCCAGGGCCGGAGCGGCTGACTCCTCCTCAGAGACTTTTACTGCAGCTGCAGGCTCAGCGAGGCGCTTGCCAGGACGTGCATGCTGCTGGGCTCTCTTCCGCTGCTGCTCCAGCACTGCCACGGAATCCGCTCCCTTTGACGGAGTGGGAGTTGGGAGGGTTGTTGGGACTCACTCATTTCCCCATAGGAAGGGAACAGCACAGTGGGGATGGGGGGGGGGCACTTTTCCTCCCTGGGTGACTCTGAGTCTCTGGCCTCGAGCTCCCCTCAGTCCACAGGCACTCGCTGTGTGACTGTTCCGGGCCGCGGCTCGACCAGACACACCACCACGTGCTACTCCACCCAACCACAGCGCAGCTCCTCCACTCGGCGCGCTGCTCCCGGTCCCATTCCTGGCTCGGGCTGCTCTGTGCCTCAGGCTGCTCGTCTGCAGATGCGAGGAAAACCCCGGCACACACGCAGTCATGCAAAACTTTGCTTTTTTCCCCCACGCACGCTGTGCTGTGCAGCCAAGGGCGGGCCGAGGCTGCAGGCATCAGGGGGTGGGACTTCAGGCCACAAGCCCGCTTCCAGCCCAGGGGGGGCCGACGCGGAAGCTGGCGGGCGCCCGGACCAGGGGCAGATTTAAAACAAAAACACCTCAGACTAGTAGAGCGCTTAGCTACTATAGAGATGGGCTCCCAGCCAGCATGGGCCCCAGGACAAATGTCCCGCCTGTCCCTATGGTAGCTACACCCCTGGTTTTAATCTATGAAGCTCTAAACAGTCTGGGCCCCAGGTATCTGAAAGATCACCTCCTCCCTTATCTCCCTTTGTGGTCCCTGAGGTCAGCTGGGGACGCCCTCTTGCAGGTGTCATCTCCCCGTGATGTTTTTATGACTAGGGCGCGCAGGGGGGCGAACTCCCTCCCCTTGGAGGTCCGCCTAAGCCCGAGCCTGCTCATCTTCTGGAAACAATGTAAGACCTTTTTATTTGGCCAGGAATTTGGAAGGCAGGGATAGGGTGAGATGGGATTGGATGGAAGGTGCGGGGCTGGGTTGGGGGGAGTATTAAGTTTTTAACTTTTAAAATTGATTTTAATGACTTTTTAATTTCTGTCTCTCCCTATGTCCCCTCTCCTTGTCTCCCCGTCCGTGTCTATTAGATTGTAGGCCATAGGCAGGACCTGTTATTGTTCTGTAAAGCGCCAGGTACACAGCTGGTGCTATACAAATGCTAATAATAATAATAATAAATAATAATAACTCAGTATACAGCCTTATGTCTCATTCAGCGCTCTGGCTGCATGGGTTGGGGGGTCATCCCCAGCCCCACCGCACCCTGCTTGATAGAATGGGAGCTATAAGGTCCCATCTCTGTGTGTGCTTCTTCTGGCTAGATGGAGTTTTTCATGTTGTAGTTTGTGTTAGTGTGCATGGGCTGCGTGTGGGACTGGAGGGGCAGCTGCTGAACTTGGGGGAGCCCAAGGTTGAGATATCAGGGGCTGGAGGTAGGGATCAAGGAGCAGCAGCAGAGTTGGGGGCAGGGTTGGCCTCACCCCCGGCAAACTGGGGTGACTGCCCTGGACTACACTATTTTCTCTACTTCTGGGGGCCTCACAGTGACCCCCGTTTTCAGCAGGGCAGGGTGTGGGCCCCCATTCCCTCCCACTGGGTCCCCAAGCACAATCGCCTCTAGGGCCCTGTTAGGGTGGCCATTGGGCATGTTGTATACAAGGAAGTCCTGTTTTTGGAAGGGTTTGTTCGTTGTCCTTTATTTACTTGTATTTGTCCTGTATTTTTCACGTGCTGCTGGCGCTGCCGCTTTCATCCCTCAGAAGTCATGATCTCATGACTTCCAGGCAGGAACAGAACAGCGGCATCGGCAGCATGTGGAATGGGAGGTGAGAGAGTGTTCCCAGCCCTGAGGGCAGGAGGGAAGGGCTAGGGTTACCCCACCATCCAGGGGATTTGTAACGTATGTCTGTAGGGGCCCATGGCTGGGATTTTGACAGTACTGTTGCATCCCCTTCCCCACCCCTCGCCCAGTGCTTGTCGCTTGGCCCTGGGTAGGGGAAGGAGCCCTGATCCAGCTGCACTCTTCATAGCCCTATGTCCTGTATTCTGGGGATGCATCAGTAGTCACCTGAGTATCCCTGAGGGAGCCGAGCCACAGGGCCCCTACATAGTATTTTTGCCGTGGGCCCCAGCCAAATTATAAGGTTGGCCCCCACCGTCCTGTCATTTTGACGTTTGTGTAAGACCTGGCTGTTCCCCCAGGCTTTTGGTGAAGGGGTGGGGGGGGGTGTCTTTTTTATATGGGATTTTTAACTCTGAATTGCTTTAATGTTTGAATTGTTGTTCGCTGCCCCAAGCTGCCCTGTGGGCTGGAGGGGCGGGATAGAAATCTTTTATAAAATAAAAAATAAATTAGGCTGGCCCTGACTTGGGGGAAGGGGGAGAATCTAGGGCTGGAGTAGCAAGGGCTTGAGGGCTCATTATTAATTATAATTAATTATTATTATTATAAGCATTTATATAGTGCCAGCGACGTACCTGGTGCTTTACAAAAAATAAGTTAGACACGGTCCCTGCCCTAGAACTTACAATCTAAAGACAGGGGGAGGGGAGACAGGGAAGGGGGAACAGAGGGAGAGACAAGGGAAGCGACATTCATGAGGATGCGAGAACTCAGGTACTTTCTTGGCTTGGTTACAGTAGAATCCGAGCTGGAAGGAAGCCCTAGTCCAGCCCCCTGCCATTAAGTGGGTTCCACCGTCCCTACTCTGTTCTTAAGTGATGTCTGTCTAACCTAGTTTTAAAGGCCTCCTGTGACGGGGCCTCCACACCCTCCCTTGGCAACTGTCCTGGGAGGAGTGAGAACATTCTTCCCAATGGTTAGCCTAATTCTTTCCGATTTGAATTTAAGCCCATTCCCTCTCATCTGATCCTCTTGGAAAATTATTCCACTGTCCTGGTTGCTAGCAAATTCTTCCGAAGGTTTAGCCTAAATATTTTCTTCTTTCATTGAAGCCCATTCCCGCCAGCCCTCTCCTCAATGACCAGAGAGAACAGCAGGACTCCATTTTGCTCAGGGCAGCCTTTACATATTTTTTCAAAGCCATAATCCTGCCCCCCACCATCTTTTTTTTCCAGATTAAACACTCCCAATTCCCTCAACTCATGGGCTCAACTTTGGGTTAAAATGTGTGGGAGATGCCAATCCCCACATAAGCAGACCTATCCCTGAAATTGCCAGGGGAGGAAAGTTCTGGGGATGTATCCCACATGCCCTTTGCTATAATCACTCCCAGGTGCAGCCTCTTCTCACAGGTCTCTCCTTCCATCCCCCTTATTAGCCTTGTGGATCTTCTTTAAACCCTCTCTAGCGGGTTGGTGTCCTTCTTAGTGTGAGACACCCCCATCTGGACACAGTGCTCGAGGCGAGGCCAGATCAGGGCCCACTAGAGAGCAACCATTGCTTCCCTTGTTCTGTTAACACAACCCCAAATAGCGTTTGCCTTGGGTGAAAACAGACATGGTGCTAACTCCACTTTAACGCTGCTTCAATATTTCTTATACATGTTGCAGGGCTGCATAAGGCACCAGTACAGCCCTGCAACATGCATAAGAAATGTTAAAACGGTGTTAAAGTGTAGTTAGCATCATGTCTGTTTTCACCCCTTTCCAGAGGCTGCATCACCTTGTTGACTCCGATTAAATCAATCACCTCTTGCAACCCCTCAATCCTTTAACAAAGGAATTCTCTTCTTGCAGAAGCCAATTGCTCCTATTTCAAATTCTTCACAACGGGAGAAAACGCGCACATCTTCCAGAGGACGACGAAAAAAGGTGCCTGGTTTCCCCCTCATCCCCTGTATCATCACCCAGAATCAGCCTCATGGACCCATCTTGTCCAGAATCCCCCTCCCATGGTCACACACCCCAGTCCATGTAGCCTGTAGAGTTGGATATCCTCTCTCAGTAGGGTTGCCACCTATGCAATTTTTTACAGAACACTTATGAAAAATACATGTTGCAGGGCCTGCATTGGCACCAATGCAGGCCCTGCAACATGCATTTTTCATAAGTGTTTCTTAATAATGTGCATAGGTGGCAAACCTCTCTCCCAGGGTCTGAGACTGCCTGAGTATCAAGGTTTTCAATCAACATCTCTGGGCTCAGGATTAAGCCAGTCATTCTCAGGGTGGTTTATCATTCTCAATGTCAGTCAAGGATCTCCTTATATTTTGCCTGCCTTTGCATACACTGTAGGGAGCTGTGCAGCATTATCCAGACCCAGATGCTATGGGGATGTTCCCGTTTTGGTTGCAATGAGAGAGGAGACCCTCACGCTGGGAGCCCTTCCGTGCATGGGCTCATCTACCCATGGACCTCCGTGCCTCTAGGCCCAGCCCCTATGCTACGTATCCCCCACACAACTTTGGATTAACTAAACATAAATGTTCCTTTAAATTTGCATACATTTACATGAATGCAAATTTATACAAATTAGCACTGTTGCAGGTTCTTCTCTGAGAGAGGTGGCCACTCTACAAGCCCAGCATCCCCCCTTCCTCTCCCCACCACCCTGGACTAGACTCACTGTCCCTCCTCCCATCCCGCTTCCTTCCAGAGCAATCCCATCATGGGCCCACTTAGTCCAGTATCCCTCCTTCCCTTCTGCCACCCTAGATCAGTCCCCTCTATCCCGGTATCCTCCCTCCCTCTCCCCACCATCCCAGATCAGGCCTATTGGCCCATCTAGCCAAGAATCCAACTTCTTTTCTGTCCACCTTAAATAAGAAAGTCCCACCTAGTGGCAGCTGCTTGGGGGGGAAAGAACTGGAAGGAAGATAAGTAACCGGCCACCCCTCTCTCTCTCTCCCCTCTTTCTATCTCCCTCCTCCTATCTGTCTGTCTCTCTTTCATCGTTCCCCCTCTCCCTGCAGAGCTGAACATAACTGCTGCCGTGCTCTCCCTTCTCAGTATCACACTGATGGCCATGGGCTCACTCTGTATCACCATGGCCCTAAGCAAAGGAGTGGAATTTCTGCTCAAACCGGCTTCTTTCTTCTTCATTATATCAGGTAAAAGCCTATGGCCTGGCTCTCTGCAGCACAGCGCCCCCTACTGAGCCCCCCAATCCCTGCAGCACAGCAACCCCCTACGCGCACAGCAACGCCCTCTACTGAGCTCCCACTTCCCTGCTCCTGCAGCACGGTGCCCGCTACTGAGCCTCCTCTCCCTGCAGCACCGAGCCCCCTGCACCTTAGCACCATCCCCGCTGCTGAGCCCCCACTTCCCTGCCCCTTGAAGCACAGCACCTCCTACTGAGTCCACTTCCCTGCTCCTTGTGGTGCAGTTCCTCCTACTGAGCCCACTTCCCTGCTCCTTGTGGTGCAGTTCCTCCTACTGAGTCCCCCACCCAACTCCCTGCAGCACAGTACTCCCAACTAACTACAGTCTCCCCTAATCCCTGCGGGGCAGTGCCCCCTACTGAACCCAACTGCCGTCCCTGCTGGACAGTACACTACTGACACCTCCCTGTGACACAGCACGCTTTAGTGAGACCCCCCGCTCCCTCTAGCTCAGCGCCCCCTACTGAGACCCCCCACCCCCTGACACAGCGCCCCCTACTGAGACCCCCCACCCCGACACA
>QEPC01007324.1:209031-271439 GCA_003113815.1 Sphenodon punctatus
GGGGGGGGGGGCCTGGGAGCTGCGCGCACGGCAGGAGCTCCCAGCCCCCCCACCCCTTGCACAGGTGGGACACTGCAGTTCATACCAGGGCGCCTGTATGCAGTGTCCTGGTATGGACTTTCCCCCTGCCCGGCCCCTGCAATGGAACAGTGCCCCCTGCGGCACCATTCCATTGCAGGGTCCCTTTATGCGGAATGGACAGCGCTTCTAGCCGCCCATTCCACATAAAGGGAGAAAACGCCTCCCTTTTGTCCCTGAAAGGCTTCCTTAGGAAGCCTTTCAGGGGGTGAGGGGGATGAGTCACCGGTTGTGTGTGCACACACGCACACAACTGGTGAGAATGTTCGGAGCCACCTCGAAGAACCTGGTTTAGAGCAGCAACCTTCTCTGAAGGTTCTTGCTCTAAACCAGGTTCTTCAAGGTGGCTCCGAACATTCACCGCTGTGCGTGCGGCCGCTTTTTTTTTTTTCCTTGTCAGACTCGGGGCCAGCTGGCGGGGAGTCCTGGGGCCAGGAGGGGCATTGCCCCTCCCACCCTAGGCAGCCCACCACCACTGCCAAGGATAAAGGTTCTACAACTTGTCTTGGCAGCTTGTCTTCTTCCCCGACAGCTCTTACAGTCAGGAAGCACTTGCACCCTGGACTTGGGACTAGGGTGGCCACCTAGGCACATTTTAAAGGAAAACTTATGAAAAATACATGTTGCAGGCCCAGCATTGGCACCTTAGGCAACATGTATTTTTCTAAGTGTTCCTTAAAAATTTGCATAGATGGCAACCCTGCTTGGGATGCGATAGTGCCCTTATACTCAGGCACTGGTCAGACCCCTCTTGGGGCACTGCATTCAGTTAGGGGGGGCGGGGAGATCTGCATTTCAAGAGGGATATTGACAAATGGAGAAGGACTGATCAAGGGTCTAGAATTCAAGTCCTAGGAAGAAAGGCTGGTGGCACTGGGGATGTTCAGCTTACAGAAAAGAAATTGAAGTGGGGGGCATGTTGACATTTTTCAAATAGGGCATAGCTAGGTTAGAGTGGTCCCAGGTGTAAGAAATGGGCTGTTCCCCCACATCGCCATCCTCTCCTCTAGGGGAAGGGGAACCAACAGAACCAACACACTCATTACACACAGGAAAAGGTGAAACGGAAAAGTATAACTGAAAGGTATTCGTCAGAATAAGGAATCCTGAGACTGTAATCATTTTAAGAGAAGTTTAAGAACTGTGTAATGGTGTGTGCAATTATCTGCTTGGGAAATCTCACGAGTGAAGGGGATGGCCCAGGTTTCATACCTGGGTGAACCTACTCAAGGGAGAGTTTATTTTCACGAGGGAGGGTCTCCCAAGTGCCAGGTGATCAGCTGGGAAAACTGGGACACGGCTGGACTGGGGGGGGAGGGGGGACGCAAAAAGGGGAAACGCAAGGGGATCTGGAAGTAAACCCAAGCAATATCCATATTCCCTCCGACACCCCACCTCCTCCCCTTCCCTCCTTCCTCCCCCCAGCACCTCTCCATTCCTCCACTTGCTGTGCCTGAGCCCTGGGGCCTGCCTTTTGCTGCCACCGCTGGTGCTTGCTTCACCCTGTGCTGCCTGTGGGGCAGGTCCCGCGCGCACTGCAGGCACTTCCGCTCAGCTCGGCCTCCACCCTGCTGCACCAGAACAGAACAGAATTGGTGCCCCCGGCCCCGCTTGGGCCCTGGGGCAAAGGTCCCTCCTGCCCCTGTGATAGCTATGCCCGTTTCAAATATCTACAAGGATGCCACGAAAAAGATGGAGAACATTTGTTCTTGGTTGCCACAGAAGATGGGACGAGAAGCAATGGGTTTAAGTTGTAGGAAGGTGGGTTAAATGTGAGGGGAATTCCTGTCAGAACAGATCAACAGTGGAATGAGCTGCCTTTAGGGTTGCCACCTATACAAAATTTGAAGGAATACTTATGAAACATGCATGTTGCAGGGCCTGCATTGGCGCCTTGAGGTTGTGGAATCTCTTTCCCTGGAGTTTTCAAGAAAAGACCGGACAAGCATCTATCAGGGAAGCTTTAGGTGGAGGGTGTCCTGCCTCAGGGGTAGGGGGTCAGACTAGGTGACCTGTGAGGTCCCTTCCAAGTCTACAGCTCTAGGATTATGCAACCCTCAATCAATCCAAGTCAGTTTCATCTTCTCCTTCCAGTGACCAGAGAGCAGTCACTCTCCTGCCCTGAAGTGCTAGAACACGAGTCTCATGTCCTCACTCTGGTCTCCATCACTAACGTCTGGGGCCATGTCCTGACTCCTGGTGTCCCAAACTGCCCCAGCCCTCAAGCCGAGGCCTAACCAGGGCTGAATCACATCTTCCCGCTTCAATTCTTCTACTCCTGAAGTCTCTTCCCGCCTCCAAGTCATCCTCCCCCTCTTCTCTCTCAATCACCATGCAACCCATCCCACAGGTACGTGGCCTGGGATTCCTCGTCGACCCCTCTCTCTCCTTTCCCCATCAGATTCAGACTATTGCTAAGGCCTGTCTCTAAAACCACGGACCTTCCTTACTGCTCCCACTACCCCAGACCTCGACTACAGCAACCTCCTTCTCACTGGTCTCCCACACTTCTGTTCAGCATGTCACCGCCAGCTCATCCACCTCGCCAGCTGCTTTGATCTTGCTTAACCCTTCCCGGTTCTGTTCTCCCTCCACTGACTTCCTTGTCATATTGCACCATATTCCTTGCCCTCACGCACATTCATGGCTCATCGCGGTCTTCCTCCTCACTTATGTTCTGTCTTCATTTCAAAGTATCTTTGCTCCTCTGCTATCATCCTGGTCCATCCTGGAGTCTCCTGTTCCCTGAACATTTTCACACTGTCTCCCAGGCTGCCCCTGCACCAGGGACTCCTTCCCCAAACACACACACTCTGCTCCTGAGTCCAGACCTTCAAATCCCTCCTAAAAAGCTACCTGTTCCATCAGGCATCCCCTAGTTCCCCCCAGACTACTTATTTATTTACACTTCTTCTTATAACGACTCGTCCTTCAAACTTCTCCACTTCATGAATTGAGAAGATATGTATCCTTGGGTGAACTCACACATAACTCTGCTAAATGCTGACATCTGCAGGGCCCCAGAAGCTGTATAATCAGCCCCGGATGATCCCTGGATCACTGTTACGCGTGAGTTCACCCGCTCTCAGTTCCATCCCCGCTTTAAACTCCAGTCTGCAGCTGCACTGGAGTTTAAATCAGGGATGGAACTGAGAGAGGGCAATTGGGTCACTTACCTCGTGAATTGCCCTTCTATTCCCTCGCGGGAGTTCAGTCGGACGTTGGGATGATCCCTGCCATGGACACTAGGAGGCAGCAAACCGATCTTCGACTGGGCATGCGCAGGGGATCTCCCTCACATTCCCCAGGAGTAAACAGCCGAAGAAGCTGAAACTATAACTTAGCAGAAAACAAAATTATCCACTCTATCCTCCCGGAAGGGGGAGCAAGGTAACCGAGGATTACTCGTAAAGATGGCGCCCAGGTAAGGTCGGGTGGGCCGACTGAACTCCCGCGAGGGAATAGAAGGGCAATTCACGAGGTAAGTGACCCAATTGCCCTTTCTATGCCCTCTCGTCCGTTCAGTCGGACGTTGGGAGTTACCAAAGCAGGAAGGTCGGCACGGGTGGGACCAGGGCGCCCATTGAGAACTCAGCACGCCCTGTGAAGCACCCGCCTTTCAGGGCAGTCTTAGCTGAGTCCCGTAAGTCCAGCGTACAACACCCAGGGGAGGTGCGGAAGCGTCTACCCGTGCCAGTAAATTAGTTCGCCTAGGGCTTCCATTAAGCTTAGCTTACAACACCCCCTCCTACAGGTGATAGTAAAAATATGTCGCCCAGGATTAGAGAAAAGGCGGCCCAGTGAGCTGCCACCCGCCTGGTGGAAGAGCCAAGGACTGACCAGTAGCATTATGCTTGATGCCCTGCAGGCATCCGAAAGGGAGGCTGATGTCCAACTGGCCATGGACGTCTGAAAGCCTAGTCATCCTTAGAATGGGGACGGTATGTAACCGAGAGACAGGACGTAGTGTGAATGCCCGCGTCCACTCCCTATATCGTGAGAGGATGGTGGCCGTCTAGGGAGTGTCTTTCCCGTTCCGGCCCGTGGCTGGTTCTAGGATAGAAGGAAGGGAGGCCCAGCTCTGGGACCGGAGGAATAGGGGAAACCTTCGGAGGAAGGTGGGATTCAACTAAGGATGCCCAATTCCCTGCGCGGGGTGACCAGGGCCCTGACGCTGGGGAGGGCTCCGAGCTTGGGGACCCTCCTGGGCGAGACGATGGTAAACAGGAAGACCCCACCCAAGCGAGAGGAAGAAGGGCAGCTCTGGAGGACTGTGGCCCGGGCTGGACCTAATATGTAGAGGCTCCGCTTGTGGAACCCAAGGGTCAATGGGGCGCTACGAGACGTGCAGCCCTCATGAATTGTCTGATGTAGTGTGCCTGAAATGTGTTGACCCGAAGCTCCCCCCGGGTGCTATCCAGTGCTCCTACCTGTGTGGAACAGGGTATCCAGGGGGGGAACAACCCCTCTCCAGCCCCCTCAGGAGAAGGAGAACCTGATATATCGCGGGGGAGGGCATGGCGGGACGAGGGGAAGGGCCCAGGAGCCCAACATCCGTCCGCTGCCATGATAATGTGACACTGTGTAAGGTCGAAAGGCTAGCAGGGCCTGCCGCACTTGGTTCAAACAGTCCCAACCCCCGCCTGGCTGTGTACTCACAGCCCAGCTGACAGACGCTAGAAGCCCGGCTGTATGCACAGGGCTGGGCACAGGAACAGCGGGCCCGGGACTTCCTGGAATCAGGGAGGTGTCCTGCGGCTATGCTGAGGAGGTCTGGAACCCAGGGCCGGCTGGGCCAGAAAGGTCCAGGAAGATACCTGTAGCTCGGAGCCGCTGCTACTGTGTATCGTGTGCCCCAACAGCGGGCAAGGTGAAAGGCACGGAGGAGACCCGCCTGACAGTAGGGGCGTCGTGTGTATTCGCCTTGAGGTGAGGCCATCTGGCGAAGCAGCGTCTCGTCTTGGCATTGCTTGACGAGACAAAGGGGTCGAGGATTGGTAGGTGAGTTTCACCAGTTGGACGGCTCTGGCGCTGAGGAGCCATGCCCCCCCGGTCTATCACCGTTCTGCTCAATCAATCCGCCTATCTTTATCCTTCCTGATATGGTAAGCGGAATAGGTGGGTTCTTGCCCCTTGAGGAGGCATTATGCCAATTTGTGTGGCGTGCGAGAGCTTGAGCCGTCCGGCTTGACTCTGTACGCTAGGACAGTAGTTGTCCGTACCGTTTAACATGTGTCTGTACACGAGATGTGCCTGCCCCGCAAAGCGGGCGAAGGTACTGAAGGGCCAGCCGTACGGCCCTGAGCCGTCGTTGTACTCAGGGACCCCGAGGGGGACACCCTGCTCGACGTTGTGCGGGTTCTCCCAGCAGTGAGCGAGTTGAGGGTGTCTCGACTGGCTAGATGCTGGATGCTAGAGACCTGAATGGGAAACGAAGCGTTGCCCTACCCCGCAGCCCAGGTCTCTGATTTTGCAGTGTGTTACGAGGGGAACCCTCTACCGTGTGCTATATCGACGAGCCCCTGCAGGTGCTCTAGCCGCTAAGAAGGTCTGGGTGGCCCCTGTCCCTGTATAAGGGGAAAGGAAAAAATAAAATAAAATAAAATATGGTGTTCTTAGTAGGCAATGGCACGGAGAAGGTGGCCCCGGGGCCGGTGCTGTTACGTAGCCTTGATTAGTAGTCATCTAGCATGGATAGACTGCGACCCGTTCTCTACCAAGCCAAGATTGGCGATGAGCGGGACTAGGACTTTGGTGAAGGGTCTCAGTACTGTCTCCACCCCCAAGGGGACCGTTCGGTATTGCCAGACAGTCCCCTCCTATCCCCGACGCAGCCAACGTCAGCAAGCCTGGATAATGGGGACGTACTGTACGTGATCTGAGGCCCAGGGAGGCCCTCCGGGCGTCCCTGGCTAGGGCTAACGAGATGGGGTAGTGAGTCATCTCGAAGTGCCATCAGTGCATCTGTACAGCCGCTCGAGGTGGAAAACCCCGTGTCCAGCCACCCGAATTCTGCTGCACTAGGAAGAATTAGAGCAGCGGCTCTTCCTTGTGCGTGCCACGGCGCCCTCTCCATGGCTCCCACACCATGGAGCCTGATTGTAAAGGTACAGGCTTTTTCTCCCCTACTTGATGAGGAGAGCAGCAGCACAAAGAACTAGAACGCATGACCTCTTGTTTCCCAAACAAGGAGTCTTTCCACTAGACCACCAAGCCCTGCCGGGTTCCTAGGGCATTTTACCCCTTCTTGAAGAGGTGTGGGATCGGGGTATGTGTGTGCGATGACGTACCCCCTGCCCATGGAAGACAAAAGCCTGGCCTTGCCGTGGGTGCTGGGCCGGTGGGGCTGCTGGGGCTGAAGGACCTTAGTCCAAGCGCCCCGAGGGATCTGGGGCTGGTGCATCTGGCCGCTTGGTCCCTGATAAGTCGGCTGGGGGAGGTTAATGGTTCCTATAGCTGAAGCGTTCGTGTGCCGCTTTGTGAGCGTGGGTCTGCCCGACAGGAGTAGACTAGCCGTTATACAGGCTGTCATGCCCCTGGCGGCCCCGGTTAGTATGCCCCTGCGGAGTCCCTGAGGCGAGCAGGTGCCAGGGTAACGTTGGTGGCAAGATCGTTGGACCGGGCAGCCGATCATTGAGGGCTTGCCCAGCTTTAAACGGCATCACGACTACCCCTAAGACTGAGCTGGGGTGGACACAGGTGAGTGGAACACAGGCACCCATTCCCATTCTACAGATGGGAAAACTGAGGCCGAGAGGCTCTGAGTCACCCAAGGCTCCTGAGCGAGATCATGGTCAGAGCAGGCCCCGAGCCCCGATCCCAAGATCCAATCGCCGAACCCCCCCATTACTACCCCACACTGGCTACTGGCAGTGGTTGTGTGCCACCATTTGGGCCGGGCGGGGGAGTCCCTCTATGGGGAACGGAGATTGGCATGCTCGAGCCGCAGTGGCTGCATTCGCCCGAGGAAGAGCAGAGACCGCTCTGCAGATGGCTGAGGTATGGAGGATGTGCCTCAGAAAGCTGGGAGGAACTGGGAAGGATCCCCCATTGAGCCTAGTTTATTTTGCGACAGGCTCTGCCCAGTGGGGCCCCACTGGAGTTGTGGTTCCCTAGTGGATGTATACCCACTGATTCCTCTCCATTAAGGGAGGAGGGGCCTGAACCTTGTTCCTCGGGGGATGCAGGATGATTAAATCACCCCCCCTGCTCCTGGACAGACCAGGGGCCCTATACCAGGGGAAGTTGTCCATCTGCTTCCCGGTGTCCCTGGAGGAGGGTGTCCTCTCCCTCCAGCCTCGCCGTTGTAACCTACGGGGGCCCAGTTCTTGAACCCTTAAGGTTCTGGAGCAGCCAGTAGCTCCGCAGCACCACCGTAGCCCTCTCCCGGGGGGCTGGTTGGCAGCCCCTTGCTCAGCATGGGTGACGACCCTGGTAGGGGGCACCGTGCCAGTTAGAGCGCTTACTAGGAAGGGACTGACTCAGAGCCCGCACGGGGGGGGGGGTTGCGCCTTCCGCGCTTAGGAGGGAGCCCAGCCGGGTCCCCTTGGAGGAGGGGCCCAGGAGCTCCTATGAGGACAAATTCCAGGGGGAAGTGGGTAGCGACGCCCTGCCTGTCAGTGGCCTCGGAAGAGCCCTGAAGGAGGCTTAGAAAAAAAATTTAATCTCCCCGAGGGAGGTTTGGGGAACGCTATAGGGATTTTACACCCTCAATAGATTTGTATCAGGGCTGAGCCCTGAGCTCCCTGGCGCGCTCTCCCGCACCCTGTTGCTTGCGGTGGAAATCCAGCGCCTGGTCCCCACTTACTTGTGGGGAGGCAGCTGAGGCTACCTCCCCCAATTCCAGAGCCTCCTCACCGTGCAGAATTGGGCCCCGTATTGCCGGCAGTCCGGGACTGAGCCGGCTGCGGCGGGGCGGGCCGTAGTTTCGGCGGGCTGTGCTGGCGGGGCTGCAGAGCGTGCAGTTTCGATTTCGCTCCGTGAGTTGCCCGCGGGGCCTGCCTCGTAGCGGGTGGGGTACCGCACCGGCGGTCCCCGGCGCCGCCGCCATGGTTCTGCGGGCCCGTGCGGGGGGGTACCCAGTGGGCCTCACCCCCGACTTAGTGAAGCCCCGTCCCGTGCATCAAGCCGGGAACGGGGAAAGGAGGAGGCTGCCGCTTACCGCGGCTCCAGCGCACACAGCGCTATTGGTATCCCTGAGGGGCCAGTGCCCCCGCTTACCTAAAAAAAACAACGGAAGAGCCCCCCCCCCTTAGGGGGGAAGGGGGGGCCGGAAAGTTGCCGGTGGGTGCAGAGCACCCTGCTACACTCCTTTCTGTTCTGAGGCAGACTTTCGACTGGGGAATGTGAGGGAGATCCCCTGCGCATGCCCAGTCGAAGATCGGTTTGCTGCCTCCTAGTGTCCATGGCAGGGATCATCCCAACGTCCGACTGAACGGACGAGAGGGCATAGAATGGGTGAACTCATGCGTAACAGTGATCCGGGGATCATCCAGGGCTAATTGATTATACAGTTTCCGAGGCCCCATGGACATCGGCGTTTAGAAGAGTTACATGTGAGTTCAACCCGTCTCTTCCTATGTTCCCTTCCCCCTTGCCTCCCCTCCCACACCCATCCTAGATTGTAAGCCCCTTGGGACAGGGAGCTGTGTGTAATTCACGACTGTTCAGTGCTAGCACTAGATAAATAATAGATACTACTACTAATTATAAAAATAGCTTTGGTCAATGGAAGGGAGGAGGAGTTTCCGATGGCATGAAATGGAAGAGAAAGGGATCTGCTGCCCCCTGCTGGTCCCACTCACCTGTCCTGCTAGCATCTCGTACAGAAGCACGCCGAATGACCACCAGTCCACCGATTTTCCGTAGGGTTGGTACGCAATGATCTGTACCAAGGGGAATTGGAGTGTTAGGTTCTGGAGAGGTATAGGTCTAGTGGGTTAGAGCAAGAAGACAGAGCCAGGGCAACTAGGTTCTCTGCAACTTGGGGAAAGGGGGCTAGTGGGTTAAAGCAGGAAGGCTGGGAAGTCAGAACTCCTGGGTTTTCTGGGAACGGAGTGGGAGCTAGTGGGTTAGAGCAGAGGGGTTGGGAGTCAGGACTCCTGGGTTCTCTGGGAGGGGAGGGGGGCTAGTGGGTATGGGGAGTGGGGGCTACTGGGTTAGAGCAGGGGGGCTGGGAGTCAGGAATCCTGGGTTCTCTGGGAGGGGGAGGGAGGCCAGTACCTCTGGGGCAATGTAGTCAGGGGTTCCGCAGAAGGTCCGGGTGGTGATTCCAGGAAAGATGTTCTCCTTGCACATACCAAAATCCGTGATCTTTATGTGACCCTCAGCATCCAGCATAACGTTGTCCAGCTTCAAATCCCTACAGGAGAGAGAAAGAGAGACTGGGGCCTTTTCCCTCTAAGGGATGCTGGCTCTGATTTGGGACTGGCTGGCTTAAGGGAGCATTGGAGAATGTGGTCCAGGGCCTTTCCCTTCCATTGGGTAATGGCTCTATTCCAGGTTTGGAAGGGGAATGGGAGTTAGTGACTTAGAACAAGGGAGCTGGGAGCCAGGACTCTTGGGGTTCTCTGGAAGGGGAGTTGAGGCTAGAAGGTTAGAGCAGGAGGGTGGGGAGCCAGGTCACCTGGGCTCTCTGGGAGGCAAGTGGGGGCTAGCAGGTTAGAACTCCTGGGTTTTCTGGGATCAGAGTGGGAGCTAGTGACTTAGAGAAGGGAGTGGACCTGGGAGTCAGGACTCCTGAGTTCTCTTTAGCTCTGGGCACCAGGGGGGTGGGTATAAACTACAGGATGGACTCACCTATAAATGATCCCTTTGTTGTGCAGAAAGAATAGACCAATTGCAATCTCAGCAGCATAAAACCTGGAGCCAAAAATATTAGAGGAGAAAGATTACTCAGAAAATTGATCCAAAGATGCAGCTGCCTCTGTGGTGGATGCAGCTGTTTATACAGGGATCCCTCACCCCTTTCGCAACTCAGCCCAAGAACAGAGCACGTACATAGCGTGGGATTCCTTGAATTTTCCAACCTGCTGGATGTGATACATGAGGTCTCCTCCATTGACATATTCCATGACAAAATACAGTCGGTCCTGAAAGACAGACAGGAGAACATAGAAGGATCAGCCCTATGGGGTCATCTAACCTGCTATCCCCCTCCCCGCCTGTGACAAACTGAGCAGGGTTTTGCCTTGGTGGGGCTTCCCCTCTAGCCTCCGACCAGCCACCTACACCCGGGCAGACACTTCTGGTCCCCACTGCCCGGTGCCCCAGCTCCCTGACACTGCCGGCCATACCCCCATGGGGTCAGGCCACCCAGAGCTGCAGAATGGTTACTTCAATCCCTTGGGTATGGAAGTATAGGGTTTCTCTGGGTAGACAGTCAGGCTCCCCTGGAGGTCTACGGGGCAGTGGACCACACACCCCTACTGTAGTAAAGGAAAAACAGTTTCTTCTAACAAACTATAAGAACAAAGCCAATTGGTGAGAAAGGTCTGACAAAGGCAAGGTTATTGCCTTTGCTTGGCAACCAAATAAATGTAAAAAGCAAACATGCAAGCTTCTAACCTCACTTAGTTCCCTTATCTGGCTCTCCCTAAGCTGGGTATAACTCACGGCCCCTTATCCCTGGGCTGGGTCTACTGGAAAAGACTTCTTTATGCTCCCTAAGCACCAGTTGAATCTGTTGTCTCTGTGCCTCCAATAGGCCCTCAGCCACCCGGATCTGAGACGGAGACGCCCCCTGCATGCACTCAGCAAGCATGTCAACTAAGGGGGCCCTAAGCACTGGATTCCTCTGCTGCACAGCACACAAAACGAACAGGCCCTTCCCTGCAGGGATACACCTTGAGCATATTAGCATGAAACTCCTTAGCTGGCCCATCTTCTAGACTGCGTCAACCCGGGCGAGCACCTGATAGGGCCCCGCCCCACTCTGCCTCGCCCTTTAACCCCTTAGGTGCCAAGACAAGGTCACCCACTTAAAAGGAGTGCTCCTTTGTGTTCCTGTCATACAATGCCTTTTGCCTTATTCAAATACAGACAGAGGAATAATGATCCATTAAACAAGTCATGGCCATTCCAGATTATACAATGCCCAAACCTGTAGTGTGTCCATTCCCAACCCCGTCTGGTGACACTGCTGCCCCGGATCAGCCCCATGGAACCATCTAGTCCAGCATCCCACCCCTCCCCTCCCTTCTGTCTGGGTCAGCCACCCCACAGGCTTATCTAGCCCAGCAGTGGAGCGGGCCGCATTCCCCAGTGGGGTTTACCGCCGTCTGGAAGGTGGAGTGGAGCTGGGTCAAGAAATGGGGCCGCTCTCCCAGCGCCAAAACACGTTTCTCCACCATCGTACATTCAACATCATCATCTTGGATAATGACATCTTTCTTGAGGATCTTGATGGCATAGAGTTCATCTGTCCCCCGGCGCTCCGCCAGCATGACCTGCAGGGAAAGAACCCAGGCATCCTGGCTCCCAGCTCCCCTGATCTAACCCACTAGCCCCAACTGCCTACCCAGAGAACCTGAGTCTCTTTCACAGTCTCAATCTGACACAAAGCAACAGAATTTCACTTATGTTTACACTCCATCACAAACACACACACAGAGACACACACTTCTGTCTCTGTGTGACACACTAACCCCCCCTTGGGCATTGAATCTTAATCCTGAACTCCCCACACTGATTGTCTCTCTCTCCCACACACACACTTGCAAATTTATACTTATTAAAACACTCAATACCAACACACACGCATAGACACACAAACTCATACACCAGCACGTGCGCATGTACACACACTTCTGAAGATGTGTCATTCACACAAACAACAGTGCACTCTCTCTAACACACACACACACACACACACACACACACATTTGTGCTGAATCTGACCATCCAATATACACACACGCACACACACTCACACACACACACACCACAGAGAGACAACCTCAAAGTATAGTCATGAGGCCCTTCCTTGCACACATACAAACACATACACTAATTCACACAGTGTGCGTTAACACCTACTCCTTCACACATGCACACAAATTCAGTGTCCACGCATCCAATTGCTCATGCACACACACACTAATTCACATATTGCATGCATATACCCACTTGTTTGTACAAACACACTTATTCACATGCCATGTTGACACACTCACATACAAACACTAATTCACACACATCATGTGCACATGCCCACTATTTCACCCATAAAAATATAAGTAGTGCCATACTGGGTCAGACCAATGGTTCATCAAGCTCCGCATCCTGTCTTCAACAGTGGCCAATCTCGGTCTCTTGGAAGTAATACCTAACAGGACACAATCCATTCCCTGTTCTTCACTCCCAGCTCCCGACATTCCCCAAACCTACCCGGCTAACAGCTGCTAATAGAACTAGCCTCCAAAAACTTGTTCAATCCTTTTTTAAACCCAGCTCTACTGCTGACCTTGACCCACATCTTCTGGCAACATATTCCACAAGTTAATTGTGTGTTGAGTGAAAAAATACTTTCTTTTATTTGTTTTAAATCTGCTGCCAGTTAGTTTCATGGCATGTCCCCTAGCTCTATTGGGATAAATAAGTGCTCCCCATTTACGGATTCCCCACCACTCATGATTTTATACATTTCTATCCTATCCCCTTCTCAGTTGTCTTTTCTCCAAGCTGAAGAGCCTCAACCTATCAAACCTTTCTCCATATAGAAGCCGCTCCATATTCTTTAACATTTTTGTTGCCCTTCTCTAACCTTTTCTAGTTCTACTATATCTTTTTTGAGATGTGGTGACCAAAATTGCACACACAATACTCGAGGTGCAGTCGCACCATAGACTTTATATAGAGGCATTATGATATTTTCAGTTTTATTCTCTATTCCTTTCTGAATAATCCTTAACATCCTATTTGCTTTTTTGGCTGCTGCTGCACATTGAGCTGAGGATTTAAATGTATTGTCCCCAATGACTCCAAGATTCTTTTCCTGAGTGATAACCCCTAATTTAGAACCCAACACTGTGTACATATAGTTTGGATTATTTTTCCCTTTGTACCTTAAACATTAAATTTCATCTGTCATTTAGATGCCCAGTCACCCAGTCTCGCAAGATCCTCCTGCAATTCTTCACAGTCCACTTGGGTTTTAACTACCTTGAATAACTTTGTGTCATCTGCAAATATGATCACCTCACTCTTTATTCCCTTTTCCAGAACATTAATTAATACATCAAACAATACCAGTCCCAGTACAGATCCCTCCCTGGGGCACTCCACTGTTTACTTCTCTCCACTGTGAAAACTGACCATTTAGTCCTACGCTGTGTTTCCTATCCTTTAACTGGTTACTGATCCATGACTGGACACTGCCTCCTATGCCATGTCTATTTAATTTCCTCAAGAGTCTTTTGTGAGGGACCTTATCAAATGCTTTTTGAAAATCCAGATACACTATGTCAACCAACTCACCTTTATCCAAATGCATATTTCCACCCTCAAAAAATCCCAATAGATTAATGAGGCACAACTTCCCTTTGCTAAATCCATGTTGACTCTTTCCCATTAAAAGACCATCTTTGGATGCTGTCTCCCTGGCCAGTTATTGCCCTGTCTCTAACCTTCCCTTTTTAGGGAAGGTTACTGAATGGGTGGTTGCCCAACAGCTCCAGGCTCATCTTGATGCTGTCGGATTCCTGAACACCTTTCAGCCAGGTTTTTGTCCTGGGTGTGGTATGGCAACTGCGTGTTTGTGGCCTTGGTCAATAACCGGCGCCTGGAGACTGACAAGGGGAATTCTACCCTGTTGATCCCGTTAGATCTTTCAGCAGCCTTTGACACAGTTGATCATGAAGCGTTGACACGACTGCAGGAGCTGGCGGGGGGTGCATGGGACTGTTCATTCCTGTCGGAGAGGTCTCAGCACGTGGTGATGAGTGATTGCTCGTCGTTCCCCTGTGGGGTCCCACAGGGTTCCTTCTTGTCTTCCCTCTTGTTCAATGTGTATCTGAGGTCACTGGACGAGGCCATTGTCTTCAATACACTGATGACACTCAGCTCTACCTCTTGTTTTCATCTGACCCAGGTCCTGCAGTCTCAGTGCTTACCCACTGCCCGGCTGCAGTTGGGGACTGGATGGGGGTGAGCCGACTGAGGCTGAATTCTGACAAGACTGAGGTGATGATGGTTGGCCAGTGTTGCAACTTGAGAGGGGATTGGGACTCCTGTTATTGATGGGGTCTGGCCCCCTCTGGTCATTCAGGTTCGCAGCCTTGGAGAGCTTCTGGACCCTTTGCTGCACCTGGAACATCAGGTTGCGGCTGTGGCTACGAGTGCTTTTCACCAACTCCTGCTGGTGAGGAGGCTGTGGCCTTTTCTTTCTGATTTGGACCTGGCCACTGTCATCCATGTTTTCATCACCTCAAGGCTAGATTACTGTAATGCGCTCTATGTGGGGCTACCCTTGATGACTGTTGAGAAGCTGCCGTTGGTGCAGAGTGCGCCGGCCTGGCTCCTTTAGGGGATGGTCACCAGGAGCACATTACACTGGTGGTCTGGAGTCTGCACTGGCTACCTTTAGCTTTCCTGGCACAATTCAAGGTGCTGGTTTTGACCTTTAAATCCCTTAACAGCCTGGGCCCCACATACCTGAAAGATCAGTTGTTCTACCGTGTTCTGTGGCAGTCCCTGTGGTTGGCCAGGAGCATCCTCCTGCAGTAACCACCCGTTACTCTTGTCCAAGGGACAGAGGGGTGCAGGGGATTCTTGGTTGCTGCCCCAGTGTTATGGAACTCCCTTCCCCTGGAGGTTCACTCAAGCCGGAGCATTTCCAGAGGCAGTACAAACCGGTTTTGATGAAATAAATAAATATCATCATATTTATCAATATGCTCAGTAATTCTGTTCTTAACAACCATTTCTGTCAGTTTTTCCGTCACCGACATCAGGCTCACCGGTCTGTAGTTTCCAGGATCACCTCGGAAGCCCTTTTTAAATACTGGAGTTATATTCATTACCCTCCAATCCTCTGTTACAGCGGCACATTTTAGCAATAGGTTACAAATTACTAATTTGCAATTTCATATTTGAGTTCCTTCAGAATTCTGGGATGGATTCCATCTGGCCCTGGTGATTTGTTACTATTTAGTTTGTCAATTTGCTCTGGAATCTCTTCCAGAGTAATTTTGATTTGTGACAGTTCTTCTGATTTATCACCTACAAAGAACAGTGGGCATCTCTCCAACATCCTCTGTAGTAAAGATCAAAGCAAAGAATTCATTCTTCTCTGCAATGGCTTTATCCTCCCTGAATGCCCCGCTTACCCCCTGGTTATCTAATGGTCCAACTGACTCTCTAGCTGGCTTCTTGCTTCTGATGTACTTGAAAACGTTTTTATTATTAGTTTTTGCATCTTTAAAAAGTTGCTCTTCAAATTCCCTCTTGGTCTGCCTTATTAACACTTTACTTTTAATCTGGCAATGCTTATTTCTTTCCTATTTTCCTCATTAGAACTAGCTTTTCATTTTTTAAAGGATGCCTTTTTAGCTCTAATACCCTCCTTCGCACCACCATTTAGCCATGCTAGCGGATGCTTGGTCTTCTTACTACCTTTTTTTTAAAATTGTGGAATATATTTAATCTGGGCTTCCAAGATGGTGTCTCCATGCCTCTAACATTTAATCCTCACAACTGCTTTTAGTTTCCCTCTAACTAGTTTCCCTTTTTTTTTTGCATAGCACCCCCTTTTAAAGTTAAATGTTACTGCAGTAGTTTTATTTGTCATTCTCCCTCCTATAAGTATGTTGAATTTGATTCTCTAATGATCACTATTGCCAAGCAGCTCCACCACCGTTACCCCTTGCAGCAGGTCCTACATTCCGCTTAGGACTAGATCCAAAGTAGTTCCTCCTCTTGAAGGTTCCAGGACCAGCTGCTCCAAGAAACAGTCATTTATGGCATCAAGAAATTTTTATCTCTGCATCATGCCCCAAGGAGACATTCACCCAGTCAATTTTGGTGTAATTGAAATCATCCATTATTAATTAATTAATTATTATTATTATTATTGTGTTTCCAACTTCAGTGGTCTGTCTAACCTCCATTAGCATTACATCATCTCACCATCCCAGTCACGGGCTCAATATAGTCCCACTGCTATACACTTCCCCATTACAGATGGAATTTCTATCTATAGGACATTCCAGAGTACACTTTGCTTCCTGTAAAGTTTTAATCCTATTTGACTCAATGCTGTCTCTAACATATAGCACCACCTCACCACCAGCTCTGTCATTTTGATATATTTTCTACCCTGGTATTACAGTGTCCCATTGGTTATCCTCAGTCCACCAGGTCTCTGTGATACCTATTATGTCTAGATCTTCATTTAGTGCCATACACTCCAATTCTCCTATCTTACTTTTTAGACTAACTCAGATGTGCAACTCTCACACTAGACAAACATCCTACCACTCAACTCACGTGCACACAGCCGCACACGCACCCCGTGCCACGACTCACACGCACCCCGTGCCACGACTCACACGCACCCCGTGCCACGACTCACACGCACCCCGTGCCACGACTCACACGCACCCCGTGCCACGACTCACACGCACCCCGTGCCACGACTCACACGCACCCCGTGCCACGACTCACACGCACCCCGTGCCACGACTCACACGCACCCCGTGCCACGACTCACACGCACCCCGTGCCACGACTCACACGCACCCCGTGCCACGACTCACACGCACCCCGTGCCACGACTCACACGCACCCCGTGCCACGACTCACACGCACCCCGTGCCACGACTCACACGCACCCCGTGCCACGACTCACACGCACCCCGTGCCACGACTCACACGCACCCCGTGCCACGACTCACACGCACCCCGTGCCACGACTCACACGCACCCCGTGCCACGACTCACACGCACCCCGTGCCACGACTCACACGCACCCCGTGCCACGACTCACACGCACCCCGTGCCACGACTCACACGCACCCCGTGCCACGACTCACACGCACCCCGTGCCACGACTCACATGCACACAGCCACACACGCACCCCGTGCCACGACTCACATGCACACAGCCGCACACGCACTCCATGCCACGACTCACATGCACACAGCTGCACACGCACTCCATGCCACGACTCACATGCACACAGCCGCACATGCACCCCGTGCCACGACTCACATGCACACAGCCACACACACACCCCGTGCCACAACTCACATGCACCCCGTGCCACGACTCACATGCACACAGCCACATACACACCCCGTGCCACGACTCACATGCACCCCATGCCACGACTCACATGCACACAGCCACACACACACCCCGTGCCACGACTCACATGCACACAGCCGCACACACACCCCGTGCCACGACTCACATGCACCCCGTGCCACAGCTCACATGCACACAGTGCTCCCTCACATGCACACAGCCACACACGCACCCCGTGCCACGACTCACACGCACAACCTACCTTCCCAAAACTGCCCTTTCCCAGAACCATCAGGAAGTTGAAGTCCGAAATATGGAACCGGTTAGTGCCAAAAAAGGCCCCACGTTTTGAGTCCGTGGGGCTTGGGGAAGGGGAGGAGAGGGGGCCATGACGGACCTTCTGTAAGGTGGGAAGAGAGAGGAGGGGGGAGAGAACCTCTTACTGATATTGATAGGACCCCTCCCAGAGAACCCAGGAGTCCTGGCTCCCAACCCCCACCCCGCTACTCTAATGCAAACAAAGTCCTCCAACAAGAAAAAGGGGGCAAATACCTCATATAGCTCCAGGGGGTAGTTACAGGCCTGTAGGACAAACAGACAAATAGTTAGGCAGACAAATGGACAGGAACACAAAACACCTCAGCCACAGTACCAACAATATGGTCCCCCCGCCCCACTCCCTGCGACAGTGCTCCCTACTGAGCCCCCTGCTCCGCTCCCTGTGGCACAGTGCTCCCTACGAGTCTCCCGCTCCGCTCCCTACGGCACAGCGATCCCTACGAGCTCCCCACTCCGCTCCCCATGGCACAGCACTCCCTATGAGCCCCCTTGCTCCGCTCCCCATGGCACAGTGCTCCCTACACCCCCTGCTCCGCTCCCCATGATGCAGTGCTCCCTACTGAGTCCCCTGCTCCGCTCCCCATGGCACAGTGCTTTGTACGACCCCCCCTGCTCTGCTTCCCATGACAGTACTCCCTACTGAGCCCCCTGCTCTGCTCCCTGTGGCACAGTGCTCCCTACTGAGCCCCCTGCTCTGCTCCCCACGACACAGTGCTCCCTACTGAGCCCCCTGCTCTGCTCCCCACGACACAGTGCTCCCTACTGAGCCCCCTGCTCCGCTCCCTGCGACACAGTGCTCCCTACGGGCCCCCCTGCTCCGCTCCCTGCGACACAGTGCTCCCTACGGGCCCCCCTGCTCCACTCCCTGCGACACAGTGCTCCCTACGGGCCCCCCTGCTCCACTCCCTGCGACACAGTGCTCCCTACGGGCCCCCCTGCTCCGCTCCCTGCGACACAGTGCTCCCTACGGGCCCCCCTGCTCCGCTCCCTGCGACACAGTGCTCCCTACGGGCCCCCCTGCTCCGCTCCCTGCGACACAGTGCTCCCTACGGGCCCCCCTGCTCCGCTCCCTGCGACACAGTGCTCCCTACGGGCCCCCCTGCTCCGCTCCCTGCGACACAGTGCTCCCTACGGGCCCCCCTGCTCCACTCCCTGCGACACAGTGCTCCCTACGGGCCCCCCTGCTCCACTCCCTGCGACACAGTGCTCCCTACGGGCCCCCCTGCTCCGCTCCCTGCGACACAGTGCTCCCTACGGGCCCCCCTGCTCCGCTCCCTGCGACACAGTGCTCCCTACGGGCCCCCCTGCTCCGCTCCCTGCGACACAGTGCTCCCTACGGGCCCCCCTGCTCCGCTCCCTGCGACACAGTGCTCCCTACGGGCCCCCCTGCTCCACTCCCTGCGACACAGTGCTCCCTACGGGCCCCCCTGCTCCACTCCCTGCGACACAGTGCTCCCTACTGAGCCCCCTGCCCTGCTCACCACAGCCCAGCACCACCCACTGAGCCCTTTGTCCCACCCCTTGCAGTACAGTGCCCCCTACTGAGCCCTCCCATCCCATTACCTGCAGCACAGAACTCCCCGAGACCCCTGCCTTGCTCCTCGTGTCACAGCACCTCCTACTATGCACCCTCTGCCTGTATCACAGCACCCCCTACCTAGCCTCTTGCCCCACTCCCTGCAGCACAGCACTCCCTACTGAGCTCATACTAGCTCCTTGTCTCACAGTTACTTCCAACATTTATTAAGTGATATATTGATGTGCATTTTCTTTTGCTGGGGATTGGGGGTCTAGGGGATAGCAACCATTAGGAGGAATTTGAGTGTGTCTGAGTTTACCTCGAATTTCTCCAGGAGGTCACAATTCTCTGCATCAGCCACAGGGACATTATAATACTCGCCTTCCTCCTGATTGAGTAACTTGTACCTGAGACAGCCACGCAGACAGGCACAGACAGAGGGGCATGGGGGGAGTGTGTGGAGGAGAGACAAGAGTATATGGGCAGGGGTGCATGTGGATGTATGGAGTGCAAGGGAATGGGTAGATGGATAGAGAGACCATACGGGAATGGACAGATAGATGGACAGAGTGCATGGGGATGGCCAGATGGGAGAAAGATAGATTTGCAGCAAAAGAATGAGAACCATGGAGACAGACGAACAGAAACCCAGAGACGGACGGGGAGAGAGAGAGAGCATGAGGCATTTGCTGGGGCCCCACCCCCTAATTCCTCCCCACCCCCAACCCCTCCTTACCAGCCTTCCGCATGCCCTTTGAAGAGCTCTGACACCCCAAAACTCATGGCTCCCATGAAGTCATTGCGAGATGTGCGGTCCCAGTCCCACACCTCGATGGAGAGACGTCGCTCCAGGTCACCTGGCTGCAGGGTGCTGGGGGGAGAGGAACAGGTCACAAACTGGCCCCCCATAGCAATTGAATGTACACATACACCCCCCCCTGAAACCCAGACCTCCCGACATATGCCCCTAGTACACCACAAACCAACGCTCGGTTCTTAATCTGCGATTACGTTACCCATAGCAACACAACCACACCATCCCAATTGCCTTGCATTACAGCAGGCACACCCCATTCATTCACACCCTCACCCCTCGTAAACTAAACGCTTGTCCCTTAACCCGTGGGGGGAGGGGGGTTGGCCCCACAGCAATGGCCTGTTGCATGTGTTTTACCCCATGGTGATGCATTCACAGAGGGTAAAAATAAACAGGCAGGTGGCGTGGTAGCTCTTTGGCCCAGCTGGGGCAGGAAACCACAGCCGACACAGCCTGAGTCAGGGAGCGGCACTATCATGAGGGGATCATGGGATACACGTAAAACACATATGTAACATATTTGTAAAGGAAAGTGTTAATGCAACATGTATATAATGTAAAGCTGAGAACTGAAAACTCATTGCATGTAGAGTAAACTGAGAAGTCATGACATGAATGAGATTGTGACCCAGGAAACTTGAGGCACTGATTAACAGCTATTGAGTTGCAAGAGTACGTGACCTGACCCACATCTTCATCTGAGCAGGGAAAAACAGACAAAGGACCATGACAAGGGATTTAAGGGAGTTCTCTCATCTTATCAACAACTGAAGCGGGACCCAGGCAGGAGGTCTAGGAGAAGACAAGAAATGGAGAAAGGAGATTGATTCTGTGAAACTTCTAAGACTTGTGTCCAGCTAAGCTTTACCATCGCAGCTGAGAAATGAACTGAAATATTCTTTGGACTTTGATTAGGGTAAGCATAGTTAGGAGAATACAAGTACAAGTAGAAATGTGTTATTGGTTACATTATTTTGATTTACTGCACTCTGAGTATAATCTAGCACTGCATGTTTCATTCATGATTTACACATTAAATTTCTTTTAACTGAGCCTAGTGTGGTCAAGTGAATTCCTAGCATTGGCCTGACACAGTTTGGGTAAATTCTGTGTTTTCAAACTAAGGTGAACCTAGAGAGGAGAGTTTTGTGCTTGGGAAACTCTGAGGCTTAAGGGTGACGAAAGGGTTAACCCATTGCAGGTTGAATCAGGTCTGGAGGAACCTGATCCAGTGGGTGCTGCAATTGGAGGGAAACTGAGTCACAGACAGCCTAGAGTGAGGTAGAGAGACCCCAATCCCATGACAGGCACCAAACAAACATGCCCATGGCCGGAGAACCGTCCTGCCACCAGCGCAGCCTGGGTATTGCAGGGAGCTAGACAAACGTGCAGGGAGCCAGCCCTGCCCTGCTCCCAGCACCCCACCCCCTGCCATGATGGACAGTCATGGCAGTCTCTGTGCCAAGGCGGGGATGGCAGGGCTCAACACACGTGCTAGCCAATGTTGGCCCATGTGGACGGCCCTTACCCCAGGCTGCGTCCTCAGAGATTTTCCGAGGACGGAGCTCGGACTAGCCACCTACCCGCTCCAGGGAAGTCCTGAGCTAACATCTGGCAGCACGTAAACAGATGTGCTGGTGGGTCCCGGGTCAAAGTGGATCACCTTCACATCTGTTTTTACCCACAGTCTCTGATCGCTCTGCATTTCAACAACCCACCCTTTGACACTGAGTGGCAGAGACCATCAAGGGGCACAGGGGGTGGTAAGGTTTTCACACAACACTCAGAATGTGGGTTTGGGCTGTTCCACACTTGAACAGTGCCATGTGAATTTCCCACAGCTACCTCATATCATCATAACTCTGTCCCTAGCTAGGACCAAGGCCACCCCCTTTGCATCAGGTGGTAGAGAATAGGGGAGTATCAAGCAGCTCCCCACTCTAAGAATGCTGGGTAAATGGCCTGCACAAGCAACAAGGTATTAAGTAACAGTAAAAATCACAACTAGAAATGAATATATACCATTCCAAACAGAGGCACAAATTGTATAATGCACCAAGGGAGCAAAAACTTCAAAAATAATTTTAAACAAGAAACATTTATGTACCAACAAGTGTGAAACAAAGTAAACAACCAGGGCACAATACTAAGAACCATACAGAAACCAAGAGCTAATAACAAAAAAATCTCAGTGTTTCCAAATGGATTCAAAGCAAACTAGGACCCAAATGCTAATAGGAACAAATCCGGAAAAATGATAAGATGAAGAAAGTCCTAACGTTTCGCTGCCCACCGCAGCTTCAGGGGTTCTTTACTGACGTTGTCCTAATAGGTGTCTTCAGAGGCGCACCATTACTGCTGACTTCTGGTGGCAGCAGGCGGAGGCATTGAAGGGGGGTGGAGGCCTCCATCTGACGCCCAGTGGCAGGGGGAGGTTGGAGGGAGGGAGGGAGGTGCCGCCAATGCCGACTCCTGGTGGCAGCAGGTTGGTTGGCTTGAGGCGGGTGGGGAGGGAAGGGGGGGAGGTATGGGATAGGCCTGGGTGGACAGCCTATAGACTGGGGTCAGGCAAGGGCTGATGGAGGGAGGTAGTTATCCATAGGGGTCGTTATGGGTCGGGGAAGGTATGGTCCAAGGGGGCGGATGACCCGCACCCCCCGGGGTCCTAGGTGCTTGGTGGATGTGAGGGTCACCCCCCCACCGAGCGTGAGGGAGGGGCAGGGTCTAGGGTCCACCGGTGTGGGACTGATGCTGTTAAATGCGAGGTCCGTAGTAAACAAAGCCCCGATAATTCATGATCTGATTATGGAGGTGGCAGCGGACCTCGCATGTATAACGGAGACCTGGTTGGATGATGATGCAGGACCAACGTTAGCTGCTCTCATTCCGGCCTGGTATGCCGTGCAGCATCAACCTCGCACAGGGGGCTGGGGTGGTGGTGTGGCTATTATTTTCCGAGAGGAATGGCCGGTTAGGAGATATCCTGTTCAGGAGATTCCAGGAATAGAGGCCCTCCATGTGGTGTTTGATTTGGCTGGGGGTAACCTGGGGGTGCTGCTGTTGTACCAGGCCCCTTCCTGCCCGGCTGCATCCCTCGCTGCTCTAGCACAACTGGCCTTGGAGGTGGCGCTGGGCTCCCCTAGAACCTTGGTCCTGGGGGACTTCAACGCCCATGCCGATGCCGACCTTGCAGGAGCGGAGCGGGAGTTCATGGCCACCATGGCAACCATGGACTTGCCCCAAATTGTCAACTGCCTGACCTACATGGAGGGGCATACCCTCGACCTGGTCTTCTGTTCAGGCCTTGAGGCGGGTGATCCATTAGTGGGGGATGTCAGGATGACACCATTGTCATGGACGGATCATTATCTGGCCTGCCTCCCGGCACACCACCTCCATAAGGGGATGGAACCAGTTAGGTTGATCCGCCCTCAGAGGCTGATGGAACCGCAGAGGTTCCAAGAGGCCCTGGGGGAGTTATCCCTAGACCCTGACGGCCACACTGTTGATGAGTTGGTCCAGTTCTGGAACACCTTGATGGAGGTGGCTAGCGACAGGGTGGCTCCGAAACGTCCCCTGTCTCCGCTTCGTCACTGCAGGGCCCCATGTTTTACCAGACTAGAGCGACGCTGGCGTCGGACCCGCTCTGAATCTGACCGTCTTCTCCATAGGGCCCATTTGAGGTCCTTTGTTGAGGCTGTGAGGACAGCAAAGAATTCCTTCTTTGCTGCCCTCATAGCGTCTGCGAAGTCACACCCGGCAGAGCTATTTCGGGTGGTTCGGGGGCTGGTTAGTCCAGCCTCCCTCCACCTGGATGGGGGCTTGTCCCAGGCCCACCATGAGCAATTTATCACCTACTTCGCAGACAAGATTGCTCAGATCCAGAGTGACTTCGACACCGGATTGAAGGCAGCAAGTGAGGAGCGTGAGGTTGCGGAAGATGATCTGGTCCATCTTCTTGGGTTGAGTTTCAGGAACTGACACCAGCCGATGCGACGGATGTCCTGGGGTCTGTTAGGGCCACCAGTTGTCAACTCGATCTGTGCCCGTCCTGGTTGGTGAAAGCCTCCAGAGAGACGCTAGGGAAGGTGCTGGCGAGGGTTATCAATGCGTCCCTTCTGCAGGGTAGATTGGTGCCCAGCCTTAAGCAGGCTGTGGTGCGTTCCCTGCTGAAGAAGCCATCTTTAGACGTGGATGCGTTCACCAGCTACCACCCTATCTTCCCTAAAAAGGGAAGGTGATTGAACGAGCAGTGGCACCGCAGTTGAGGAATTGGAGGGTAGGGTTAGGGTCGGGGGGGTTAAATTATTTTAAAAGTGATGTTGGTTTTAATGTATTTTATTGTTTTATCGTTTTGTTAGCCACCCCGAGATGCCGTGGGCATGAGGGGGTGGCATAAAAATGCCAATAAATAAATAAATTAAATAAATAAATAAACACAGTGTCAACTTGATCCAAGGAGTAGCAGGGGTGATTCCTCCCTGCTCTACATACAAGGAAGTCAATAACAATCAGGAAGATACAGGATTCAAACAGTGTAAAAGCAATTCACATGAATAAATTAGGACACATGGGAAACTCATTTCGCTTCACAGAAGCATTGCTGTAAGCCCCAGACTGTAACCAAAGCACTCACCCAAATCCAAGAAGTCAAATAGGGCTGTAGTGCAGTCTTAAGAAGAGCAGGAACATTGTCTCCCTGCTCTAAATGCGAAAAGACCAATAGTATTCAAATTCAAGTTTAAATCTCAGACCTAAATAGAAACGGGCCACAGCTCATAGACCCTCTCCCAAACAATCAGCCCAGTAATCAAACTTGGGGAGTCCTTCAGATGTAGGTAATATATCAGCCTAACATCCTTGTGGAGCCGACGTTCTAACCTGCCTGTGTGTGGAACCCCTACCGAAACAGCCTTGCTTTTAAAGGGTGCTGTCAACGATCACATGACGGCTACACCCTTGTTGATTGGTCCCTTTCTACTGACATCAGTTACACTGGAGGAGAAAGGTCCGTTCCTGCAATTAACAATTAGCCTGATTGCATAATCAAGGCTAAATGAAATATATTAGATCACAGCAGTTTATCAGGTTATAGAATCCAAAAAGTCATTTAAACCCCGAGGTTCAACCGAGTCTAACGTAAGTATCCAAAAAACTTCTCTAGAGGCTAATAGTTTGGGATTAATAGGAAGGGTTACTCTTTCAATACGCCAAAATGAAAACACATTACTGTCTTTGTGGTATAAATTATAATGTTCAACCAGGGGAGCTGAAGTAGTTCTATTCTTTAGTCTACTACGATGCTCAGTGATTCTGATTCTCAAATGTCGGCTGGTTTTCCCCACGTACAGCTTCCTGGACGGACAACGAATCACATAAATCACCCCTGTTGTATTACAGTTGATCAAATCGTTGATATGAATCAGTTTGTTATTACTGTCATAGAATGTTTTTATCTTAGCACTAAAAGGACAATTAATGCACTGGCCACAGGGAAAATTCCCCATGATTTTTTTACTATCCAAGGTTCTCTGAGATAGCGATGGTAATCGAGCCCTGACAATATGATCACTTAGATTCCTGCCACGCTTACAGGCAAATAAAGGTGGAATCTGACAATCTTTGATGTGATCCATAGTGGACCAGTGTTTTAAAATGATCTTCCTCAAATGGTTGGTATAATTATTAAATGTAGTAACACAAACTATCCTATCCTGAGAGTCTTTTTGACTACAAATTGATTCGTGAAGCAGAGACCTTCTGGTGAGTCCTGCTACTCGCTGCAGATTATTAGATATAATATATTCAGGATAGTCCCTCTCTCTAAAACTTTCTTCATCTTATAATTTTTCTGGATTTGTTCCTATTGGCATTTGGGTCCTAGTTTGCTTTGAATCCATTTGGAAACACAGATTTTTTTGTTATTAGCTCTTGGTTTCTGTATGGTTCTTAGTATTGTGCCCTGGTTGTTTACTTTGTTTCACACTTGTTGGTACATAAATGTTTCTTGTTTAAAATTCTTTTTGAAGTTTTTGCTCTCTTGGTGCATTTTACAATTTGTGCCTCTGTTTGGAATTGTATATGTTCATTTCTAGGGTAAATGAGCCCAGCATTCTTGCCAGATGAACGGCCATAAGCGTCCCCTTTTCGAAGGCTCCTTAAAGTTCATTTGCATAATGCTTTTTGAGTGGGTAGGGCCCAAAGCCCTTTGGGGGTATTGCATGAGACCCTACAATTTCCTTTGCACTGAGCGTCAGAGAGAGAGAGTGGTCATGAAAGAGCAGAGGATGTGGGGAGGGATCACTGAAAATCAGCAGCCATGTGAAAGTGTTGCTATAGTAGGACAAGGATAGGAAAACACAGAGGCAGGAAGTGATGAGCAGGAAATGAGGCATCAGGAAGTGAAACTTGCTCCAGATAAATCCATTCACATGACACCACTGCTACTTGATCAAGATGGACCTTTGCAAGAAAACCCTTTACTTCGGGTGGCAGAGAACAAGGGTTTTTTCTTAGATGTCACAGTAACTTGGGAGTGGTTACCATGACAGCTAAACACTGCCCCCAAACGGAAGATACATAGCGACTAATTTGTTCTCCCACCAAACAAGAACCATGGGGCCTTAATGTGGGCAAGGGGGTTACATGTAGCAGGGCCACTCAACGACATGCAACCCCCTGCAACACTGGGTGCTGCTCCAGTTCTCTGGGACCAGGGAGAGCAGTGGCACTGGGGACCAGATCAGGGATTCCCCCCAGCTCGCTCCACCGCAAACTTTTCTGAATGGCAGCAACTGAAGTGGGGGCAGGTAGTGAACCGGAAGCTTTCCCCAATCCTCTCCCCACACCCGCTTCATTTGCTAACATGGATCAAAATTAGCATGGATCAGCGAACACGAGGTGGGAATCACTCTGTGTTTGGGATTGCCTGTGTTAGCAATGCCAATCCCATAGCTGCTGTGATGTTTAAGGCCTCCCATGGGATCATCCGGGGGCAGAGGGAGGATTAAGAGTTTTCACACAACACTCCTAATGGGGGCCTGGCACCACCCCTCAGGGCCCTGAATGAGACTTAAATCCTGGCAGGATGAAGCCTAAGACCAAGCATCCCTACGCATCCCTTTTCGGACAGCTCCTGCCAGCTCATTCACACAATACTCGTTTAAAGTGGGGAAACCACAAAAACACACACCTCTTGCACACCCACAAACCACCCCCATTTGCACACACCAACCCCCTGCACATCCACAAATCACCCCCATTTGTGAAAAAACCAACCCCCTGCACACTCACAATCCACACCCAACAACCTCTTGCACACCTGCAAATCATGCCCATTTGTGCACACACATACCAGCCCCTTGTACATTCACAAATCGCACCCATTCATTCATGCACACGCAGGAAAACCACTTGCAAACCCACAAATCATACCAATTTGCACACACACCAACCCCTTGTACACTCATAAATCCACACCCTTACATGAACACTTGTCTTGCATACCCACAGCTCCTCTCTATGTTCTCCTCCCAGAGAAAACTCTCCCCCATCTGCCTGCCATGCTGGTGAACACATGCGCTCATGCAAGCCCTTCACACGCACGCCCTCCTCCCACCCCCATGTCTCTTCTCACTCACAAGACAAAGGCTTCGTTCCAGATAGGGTTGAGGGTGGATTTGACAGTTCGGGTTTTCTGCTTTGTCAGGTTCTTGGGATCTGGGATGAGCTTGAGTTTCACGTAGGGATCGGAGAGGCCATTGGGATCCATCGGGATCAGGTTGCGAGCTTCCCCCACTGTATAAAGTGGGAGGAGGGATGGTTATTCACACTCCACAGAGCAAACAGAGGAGAAGGAGCCAGGATTGGGGGGAGGGGGGAACTAGTTGTCTAGGGAGGGGAGCGTGGGCTAAGTGAGTTAGAACAGGGGAGCTGGGAGCCAGGACTCCTGGATTCTCTGGGGAGGGAAGGGGGGCTAGTGAGGAGCATAGGCTGGGGGTGGAGCAGGAGCTAGGACTCCTGGGTTCTCTGGGAGGGGACGGGGTTGGTGAGTTAGAGCAGGGGAGATGACAACCAGGCTTGCTGCTGTCTTAATTTGTGGTGGTATGGAGATGGGCGAGGTGGGGGGAGAGGGAACCCCCTTATATAACACACCAGCTGCGATGGGCTTTGTTTAAAACACCCACAGACTTGCTGTTGGGGAGAGAGGCACAGAGAGCGTGGGGGATGGTGTGAAGAGGGTAGGATGGGGCTGCAAATCTGTACAGCTGGGAATAGAACCCAGGAGTCTTGGCTCCCTAACCGTCAGACCCCACCTGCCACTCTACAGAGCCCACACAGGGAGCCTCACAATGGCAGGGGAGGATGCACCCAATCTCCACTAGAGGGCCCTGAACACCACAGAAATATGTGCAGTGAGAGGTAGGAGTGTGTGGGGAGCTAGGGTGTGTGTATGGAGGGTGTGGAGGAGTGTATGGGAAGGGGGGGAGAATGGGAAGACAGAGAGGGGGATAGCGAGAGTATGGAGGGACAGAAATAGAGGGAGGATGGATAGATTGAGGTGGCGATGTAGAGGAATAGATGATTCACATTGCTGTCCCTGTTCCCCCACACTCCCCCGTACCGGTGACATGGACCTCATCACTGCTGTTGGTCTCGATGTGGAGCTGCAGGCGACCACGCCGCTCGGTGTGATCCATGCCACACAGGCTGGGGATACAGGGCATGCAGCGCTTGTGCACATTCATCTCACAGCCTGTGGGGGGTGCCAGAGAGAGAGAGAGAGAGAGAGAGAACAAGAACAACAGTCAGCACAACAATGCGGGGAGGGGGAGCTCTGTGTACAGCATCTTCCCCCCTCCGACCCCCCCCAAAACAACCAAAACACTCAGGGTAGGAGGTTAGGGCTAGGGTCAGTGTTTGGGTTTGGAGCAGGGCATGGTGTGAAATTGTCGAATGAGGGTATGGGGTAAACCCACTGTCCCCGTTAACTCACAGGAGCACTTCATGCCCTGGTGCACCAGGCCGTAGAGCAGGGAGCCGCAGTGGTCGCAGAAGGTTGGGCTGTTATAGCTGTGGAGCTTGAACTTGTGCTTATTCCGTGGGTCCTGGGAGGGAGATCAGAGGTCACACAGATGGTCACCCTCCTGCTACACACACACACAGTTCTGGGGATCAATACTACCAGGGTGCTCATAGGAGAAGGTACTGCTTGTGTGTGTAAAGCATGTGAAATGGGAGTGACAGTTTGCACTACCTGAGTGTGCCAGAGAGGGAGAAGTGAGCTGGTGAGGGGCTCTCTATGAGTGCGCTTTGGGCAGTGTGAGATGCATGCAAAGCATGCAAGTGTGACTGTATGTGGTGTGTGTAGGAGTGTGCAAATGCTGATAGTGTGAATTTGCACAAGGCAGGCACAGATGTGCCAAGGCCGAGAAAGTTTGGATGGGGACATGCGTAAGTGTGCAAAGGGATGAAAGTCTGCACAGCAACATGGATGAATATGTAAAGGCTGAGAGACTTTCCACAGAGGTATGCGTGTGTGCAAAGGGATGTGAGAGTATGCGTGAAGCTCTGCGTGAGTGTGCAAAGGACGCGAGAGTTTGCATATGGCGTGTATGGGGAGCGCATAGATGTGCAAAGGATTGAGTGTTGACATAGGTACATGATTGTGTACAAAGAATACAAAAATTTGTATGGGGGCAGGCATAAGAGTGCAAAGTAATGCGAGTGTGAACTTACATGCAGATATGTATGAATGTGCAAGGAATGCAAGAGTGAGCTTGCACAGGGGTATGCAGTTCACATGGGGGTGAACATAATTGTGCAAAAATGTGAGTGTGAGTTTACATGTGGATATGCATGAATTGCAAGGGATGCATGTGTGAACTTGTACAAGTGTGTAACGGCTGTACATGTTAGCATGAGTGAATAAATAAGCCAGAGAAGAATGAGCCAGTTTACCTAGTTGTGCACTAGTATCCAAGGATTTCAAATGTGAGCTTGCATGGACACATGCTTGATTGTGCAGAAGTTCCACATCCTTTGCACAGGGAAGCGAATAAGCACACAAAGGATGACCAGGAGAGCTTCCATGTGCATTTGTTTAGGCATGTAAGAGCCACAAGGTTTGGCACAGAGAAGTGTGTCAATGCAAGAAGGTGTGGCAGTGGTATGTGCAAATGTGCATGGGGGGAAATGAGAGTGCAAGATTATTCCTTAGGTTCACAGGTTAGAATCCTTGTGAAGGATGTGTGTTAGTCTGCACACAAACTGCCAAGAGGATGTGGGGAATGGGCATACAAGGCATTGCCTGCACAAGGGTAGTGAGTGTGCAAAAGCAATTGTGTGATCACGCTCTCTCCTCCTCCCTCCTCCTCCATTTCCCCAACCTTCCCTCCTTTTCCAGGCCAAGGACGGAGAAAATGAGGACAAGTCAGTGCCTCCAAAAACGCCCCCCCCCCCCGCTACTTAGTATAAATAGCCAGAAAAGTGGGACACACCTGCAAAGGAGAGAGAGACAGGCTCCCAGCCCCCCCTTCTCCTAACCCATTAGCCCCCACTCCCCTTCCAGAGAACCCAAGCATCCTAGTTCCCCTAATCAACCCACTAGCCTCCCCTCCCCTCCCAGAGAGCCCAGGTGTCCTCGCTCCCAGCCCCCCTGCTCTAACCCACTAGCCACCATTCCCCAAACAGAGAACCCAGAAGTCCTGCAGAATTCCATACAACTCACATCTGTCTGGGGTCCTCTCCCAGCTCCGGGGCACTCAAAGGTGACGAATTCATGACAACGCTTGTGCACAACAAAACTGCAAACTGGGGAGAGGATGGAGAGAGAGCCACACAGAGTTACAAAGAGAAAGAATGTTGCAGGGAAGGGAGCAGAGGGGAGCAGAGAGGGAGGAGAGGGAAGCCACAAATTAGTGGAGAGACTAACAATGTCAGGGGGGAAACATTGCCCCTTCCCTCCCCGGACAGCAGGGGACGAACTGGGCAGCTATGAAGCTCTGGGACGCAACCCTGAGAATGGAGCTTGGGGTTGGGGGGAGCACCTAGGGGGTGTGGGGGTGAAGTTCACAGCTGTAGATGGGGGCAAAGGTCTGGTGTTTCCTCTCCCAGCCTCCAATCATTCCAGCAGCATCTTCAGGCCCAAGATTCCGATAATACATCACCATAGCAACAGGCAGCAGAGGATTCTACCAGAGTCAGGTGCAGTAGGGAAGGGGAATGAAATGATCTCCCACCAAGGAGTCCTGGCTCCCAGCCCCCCTGCTCTAACCCACCAGCCCCCACTCCTCTCCCAGAGAACCCAGGAGTCCTGGCTCCCAGCCCCCCTGCTCTAACCCACCAGCACTCACTCCCCTCCCAGAGAACCCTGGAGTCCTGGTTCCCAGGCCCAAACCCAACACCCAAGTCCCCCTGCTCTCACTTACACCCCACTTCCCTGTGGGGTCCTGGTTCACAACTCCCCTGCTCTAACCTACTAGCCCACCCCCACTGCCCTCCCACAGAACCCAGGAGTGCTGGGACCCAGCCCGCCCACCCCCAACCTGCAGTCAGTCTCTGCAGTTTTGGAATCGCCTTCTGGTTTCCATGGCAACAGATTCCCCAAATATCCTCTGCCCCAGCCTGCAAACAGCAACATGTGGGGGAGGGGCTGGGAGTAAAAATCCCCCAAATCCATCCACTATGCACACCCCAGCACCCTCATAACCCCTTCTCCTGATCATTTCCTCACAACTTAATGTCCCCCCAACCCTACCTCCTGATCCCCAACATTTCCAACCCACATGCTTGGAAATTAATTGAAGGTTCAAATCAAGGGCCACAATGGGCCCTGTGGGAATCATGGTGAACTTAACCCTGACGGGGGGCAATGAGAAAGGACAGGCGGTTGCAGTCATCTGAGGTACTGCATCCAGTTCCGAGGCTTTCAAACTGCGAAGGTGTGTGGCAAGATGAGGGTTCCCTGTATAAACAGGCACCCCACCCCACAGTCAGCTGCATCTCAGCACTAGGTGAGAGATCCCTGTATAAATAACCGCCCCACCCCAGAGGCACCTGTGCAGGGATCCCTGTATAAACAGCTGCCCCCACCCCAGAGGTAGCTGCATGACAGCTGGGTGCAGAATAGCTTTTGGGGAAAGGTTTGGGGGCTAGTGGGCTAGAGCTGTGGGGCTGGAAGCCAGGACTCCTGGGTTCTCTAGAGAGGAGTGGGGCTAGTGGGTTAGAGCAGGGGGACTGGGAGCCAGGACTCCTGGGTTCCCTGGGAGGGGAGTGGGGGATAGTATCGTTACTAAGCAACGTCTGTGGCAGCCCGCTGAGCAGTTGCTAAGCAACCAGCAAGTCTGGACACAGTAGGCGAGAGAGGCATGTAACCGAATGCAATGGGGGAAATCCAGGGTTTGGGGCTGCAGGGAGTGAGAGGGCAGCAAGGAGGGCGAGTTGTGTATTTATTTATTTATTTATTTATTTCATGGATTTCATACCCCGCACCCTCCTGCTATTGGCTGCTCACAATATCTCATTAAAACATAAAATATAATATAAATATAAAAATAGAAATAGAAATATAAAATCCAGCAATAAATAACAAACACAGTAATGGAGCTAAAAAAAAAACCACCCACCCTCCCATCCATCACCCATCTCGCTCACCAAAAGCCTGGCGGAACAGCCAGGTCTTACACTGTCTTCGAAAGGAAGGAAGGTCTGGGGCCAAACGGGCCTCCGCTGGGAGAGAGTTCCACGGCCATGGTGCGGCCACCGAGAATGCCCTCCACATTGTCACCACCTGAGAAACTCGGGGGACCTTGAGAAGGGTGCTCTCGGCCAACCCCAGGGGCCAATCCAGAAGCCAGGGGGTGAGGCAGCCCTGATGTAAGTAGGGCCCAGGCCTTGTAGGGCTTTATAGGTCAAAACCAACACCTTGAATTGAGCCCGGAACACTATAGGCAACCAGTGCAAAGAACGGCGCGCTAGTATAATGTGCTCACAACAATCCATCCCCCTAAGGAGACGGGCCACCACATTCTGCACCAGCTGGAGCCTCCGAACCATCACCAAGGGTAGCCCCATGTACGTGTGTGTATTGCTGAGTGAGAGTGTTTTTCTCAACACCTGTGTATAGGTGTGTAAAGTTTGTGTGTGTGCAGTTATCTGACAAGGTTGTACAAAACAGGGTTGTGCATGTGCGTGCGCGCACACACACGAGAGTTGTGTGTGTGTTTGCATGTGTGAATAGTTGTGTTTGCGAGTATACAGGCACATACATGTGCATGTGTGTACATGAGAATTTTGTGCGAGGGAGCTGTGTGTGTGCGCACGTATTTGTATGTACAAATTGCTGTGTTTGTATCTGTGCATAAGTGTGTGTATGTCTCTACATGAGAATTTGTGTGAAAGAGAGATGCATTTGTATGTGCAAGACAGTTGTGTATGCGTGTGTACTTCTGCACATGAATATCTGTGTTTGTGCATGCATAGCTGTGCAAATGAAAATGTGTTTTTGAGAGTGTGTGTGAGGTTGTATGTGCCAGAGACAAAATGTGAGCGTGTAATGTACAAGCATGTGGACACAGGGTGTGTTTGTGTGCGAGAGAGATGGGGTGGACATGTTTGCATTTGAACAGCTGTGTTTGTGAGCACATACACACACTTGTGACTGTATACATGAGATTTTATCAGTGTGTATGCGAATGCATAGGTGTATGCATGTGAACGTGCGATTGTGCATGTCAACAACTGTGTGTTTCTGAATAAATGTTTGTGCCTCAGTGCATGTGTACATGTGCATGTGAAAACTTGGGTGTGCATGGGAAAGAGATTACAAGTGTTTAGATGTATGGAAGAGAGCTTTTGTGCATGTTTGTGCATGTGAATTTCTGTGTTTGTAACTACGTGTGCATTGGTGGCATCTGTGTATGTGAAAAATATGTGAATGTATGTGCAAGAGAACTGTGTGCTTGCAATTCAATTCAATTTATTTATTAGACATTTAGCTTTCGCCATGGTCAAAAATAACAAATACAAATAAAAATACAAAAGACAAATTAACAATAACACATAATTAATACATAAAAGGAGTCTGAGCAAAAGAGGAAAAGCTCACCTATGTAATAAGATAGTAAACAGGAGAAGTAAAACTTAATAACATTAATTTGCTGCATTTCGAATTCTCATAGCTAACAAAGCATGTGCTTGCAAGAGAGAGAATGTGCATATTGTGTGTGTGTGCGCCAGAAAGCTGTGCGGGTGTGAGGTTCAGTGCAAGAGAGAACACGTGTATCTGTGGGTGACAGACAGTTGCATGTCTGTGCATAGCTGTAACTGCAAGTGTGTATAGATGTGTGTTTGTGACACAAGAGATTTATAAATGCATGTGCACAAGAAAGGTCTGTGTGCACATGAGATACAGAATATGTGTATTGTGTGTGAGAGTGCTTAAGAGATCTGTATGTGTGCCTGCGTGAGACATAGCTGCATGTGTGCAAAAAGCTGTGTGTGCGCAAGAAGATGTGTGTATTTGTGTGTGCATGTGTGTGACAGAGCTGGGTGTGTTCCTGTGTGTATGAGACAGCTAAGTACATGAGGTTATATGTAAGAGAGTGACTATATTGTATAGGTGGGGGGTGCATACATTTCACTGAGCTTGTGCATGGGGGTGTCGGCACATGAGAAATTTGTGAGCGCGTGTGATACAATCTGAGTGTGCAGGTGTCTGCATGTGAGTGTGTGAGAGCTGTGTGTGTATTTGTACATGTGAATACCTGTGTTTGCGAGTACACACCCACCAGTGTGTGTGTCTGTGTGGGCACATGCATGTCATGATAGATTTATGAGTATGTGAGAGATTTTATGGGAGAGTATTGTGTGTGCATTTGTGCATGTGAATAGCTGTGTTTGAAAGCAGGTGTGCATATGTGTGTGTCCGTGCACAGGCTGTGTTTGTACATGTGTGAAAGGGACTGGAAATAGCTGTGTTTATGCCCGACAAGATTGTGTAGTTGTCATATTGGTTCCAAGTGACAGAGATGGAGACAAGATGGTTTGAATGAACTCTTTTCTTGGACCAACTGCTGTTGGTTGAAATAAGCAAGTTTTCAGTCCCTGTGTGGCCCGAAAGCTGTGTGCTTATTTCCACCAACAGCAGTTGGTCCAATAAAGGATATCATTCAAGCCACTTTGCTTCCCCCACCGTATTTATGAGCATATATGCATAGGGTGTACATGTGTGTGTGCGTGTGTGTACGTGTACATGAGAATTTGGGAGAATGTTTGAGAGGTTCTGTTCAAGAGAGGAAGAACTAGTGTGTATTTGTGAGCAAGTGAGAGAGAGTTGTTTGTGTGTGAAAAGCTGTGTTTGTGAGCACATATGCATGGGGGTGTATGGGCACATGAGAAATTTGTGAATATCTGTATGTAAAGTTCTGGGCAAGACAGAGAATGTGTGCATAACTGTGTGTGTGCAAATAGCTGTGTTTGTGAACCCATGAGCAGAGAGGTGCGCTGTGTGAAAGGATTATCTCAGTCTTGGCAGCAAGGAGCCCACGCACAGAGCACTGGAGGAGCCGTGAATGCAAGTGAGACCCACGGCAAGAGTGTAAAAGATTTCACACCCAAAAATAGAGCGAGGAAACTAGATCACAGAGAAAAAAAAGCTGGGATTGGAGATTATGTCAGCTCTCTGAATGCACTGGAAATTCAGAGCTCCCAGTTCCCCTGTCTCTCCCCTGCTCTAACCCACTAGCCGCCATTCCCCTCCCAAAGAACCCAGAAGTCCTGGCTCCCGGCCTCCTTACTCTAACCTACCCACTAGCCCCCACTTCCCTCCCAGAGAACCCAGGAGTTTTGGCCTCCAGACCTCCCCTGAAACATCTCTCCATATTAACACCCTTGAAAGAAAAGTCAGAGAAAGGGTTTGGCTCTCTTACCTAGACATTGCAGGCCCTGTTTCCCGATCCCCCTGAAAGGGAGGAAAACAAAAATTAGGGGAGGGGAGGAAAGAGAGGAGAGGGGCTGAGAGCCAGGATGCCTGGATTCTCTGAGTGGGTGGGGGCTAGTGGGTTAGAGCAGGGGGGCTGGAAGCCATGACTCCTGGGTTCTCTGGCCGGGGAGTCGGGGGGGGGTAGTGGGTTAGAGCAGGGGGCTGGGAACCGGGACTCCTGGGTTCTCTGGGTGGGGGGGCTAGTGGATTAGAGCAGGGGGGCTAGGAACCAGGACTCCTGGGTTCTCTGGGTGAGGAGTGGGGGCTAGTGGGTTAGAGCAGGGAGCTGAGAACCAGAACACCTGGTTTCTCTGGGTGGGGAGGGGCTGTAGAAACATTGCTTTCATTTGAGTTCATCTCCTTGTTTCCTCTAATCCTGACCATGTCTCACCCTGTTTAAATTTCCTATCAAAGAGCCCTTGGACCTTTGAAGTTTCTACAAGAGCCAGGAACAACATGGGGTGAGGTGCGGGGGGGGGGGGGGGGGGGGGGGGGGGGGGGGGGGGGGGGGGGGGGGGGGATGTAGGAGCTGCTAGTGGAGATACAGATGTAAAATACAAAATCTTAATCCTAGCCGTAAGAGCTGCCATACTGGGTCAGACCCATGGTCCATCCAGCCCAGCATCCTGTCTCCAACAGAAGCAACTTCAGTGGCTTCAGAGAAATGCACAAGAGGTCAGAGCAGAGTGAACCATTCCATGCTTTTTACAGTCAGAGGTCTCAGCCTCTCGGCAGCTTGACTAATTGCCATGTATGGACCTATCCTCTAAGAATTTATCCAAACCTTTTGTGCTCTTGGCTTCACAACAGCCTCGGGCATCAAGTGAATTGTCTGTTGAGTGAAAAAGTACTTCTATTTGTTTTATATCTGCTGCCGGTTAATTTTGTAAGGAGTCCCCCCCCCACACACACACTACCAATTCCCCTTAATAGTGAGAAAGAGAACCCAGGAGCCCTGGCTCCCAGCCCCAACCGTCTACCAATAAGCCCCCCACTCCCCTCCCAGATATCCCAGGAGTCCTGACTCAAAGCACTACCCCCCAGCTCTAGCCCACTAACCTCCACTTTCCTCCCAGAGAACCCAGGTGTCCAAGCCCCCACCCCTTCACAGAACCTAGGAGTCCTGGCTCCCAACCCCCCTGCTCTAACCGACTAACCCCCAGCACACCCCTCCCAGATGACCCAGATAGCCTTGCTCCCAGACTTTCTGCCCTAACCTACATCCCTCCCAGAGAACCCAGGTGTCCTGGCTCTCTCATGCCACCCTGCTCCAGACCATTAGTCCCTACTTCCCTCCCAAGGAACCCAGGCATCATGGCTCCCAACTCCCCTAATTTAACCTCTTATTCTCTAGTTGACAATTTAGGGGCTATGAAGTTGGGTGAGAAGGTCATTATGGAGTAGGATTCTCAGCAGGATTGAAGATTTAGTCACAGAGTCTCTGTGAGGCTTTGGGCTATAGGGTGGCTCAGGTATCAGGGCTATAAGATGAGGAGGATCTAGGTTTAGATAGTTGGGGAGCCGTAGAGTACATTATGGGGTTGGGGCGGGGGGAGATTTCAGGATAATGGACACTGGCCTTATTGGTATAAGGTGTTATGGGGTCAGAGCTAACAGTGTCCGTGTGTTATAGGGTCAGAGCTAACAGTGTCCAGAGGCAGAGCTATTTATTTATTTATTTATTTGAGTTTCTTCTATCCCGCTCCCTCCTGCTCACAGAGCAGCTCAGGGCGGCTTACACAGAAGTGCTCTTTATAAAATCACAATTAAAATACTGAATTTACAATTTAAAATTCAATTAAAATAAACTCAACTAAAAGAGCAGAATCAATACCCCCCTCCCCTAACCCACCCCACCCGTCTCCCTCTCCAAAGGCCTGGCAGAACATCCAGGGTTTACAGGGTATATTATCAGGGGCCACCCGTCTACAGGGCCAAGATTCTCAGGTTACAAATCTATAGGGCAAAAGGGTTACAGAGTATGGGTCAATGACATCAGGTTACAAATCTGCAGGGCCAGGCCTATTGGATTCATTGGTTTATATGGCCAGGATTATGGGTCTGCAGGGCTAGAATATCAAGCCTGTGTAGCTACAGGTAAATACAGCTTTGGGGTAACAAGTTTACAGGGTTGGACCTATGGGGTGTTGCGTCTATAGGGTCAACGCGATGGAGTTACTAGTCTATAGGGCCATGTCTGTGGTGCTAAACAGCCATAGGACCATAGCTGTGGGGTTACAAGTCTATATGGCCAGCACCTTTGGCTGTAGCCAATGGAGCCACAACTATGAAGCTGGCATATGGGGCCAGGGGTATGGGGTTTTAAGTCTATAGGGCCAATATTATGGGATTATGGCTCTATGGGACCAGGTCCATAGGGCCACAGGTCTATGGGGCTAATCTTGTGGTGGAGCTATGCTGGAGTCATGGGGTCGCTCACCAGATGAAGTCGGTGCAGTGGCTGCAGAAGGTTGGTTGCTTGAAGAACCGGGCTGTGAACTTGTGGCTCTTGACCTCGTGAATAACCTTCTGGCGCAGCGCCCCCTTTCGGCAGAACAACGGCTTGGTCAGGCATTCGGCCTCGGTCGGGGAGCTAAGCAGCGCCATGGCGCCCCCCGGGGGAGAGGGGCGGCGGCACCAGCCAAACCGGGCAGGGAGAGAAAGGAATGGATGGACCGACCGATCTGATGGAGGAGACGGGAGATCAGCGGCTAGAAGAAGGGGTGTTTGGATGGACTGGTTGGTTAGGGAGGGGATGGATGGAAGTGGGATGAAATGGATGGGGGACACAGACAAATAGACAGACAGACAGACAGGTAGGTAGGAGAGTCCGGACCGACCGACGTGTGGCAGAGAGGCTGCAGCAGGGATAGATGGAGGGAGCGGTGTGTCCAAGGAGCGGATGGATGGAAGAACCGATCGCAAGAGCAGAGTGTGGAGCGAGAGAAAGTCCCAGAAGGATGGAGGTGGATCGCGGAGGAACAGGAGGAGAGAGAGACGGACCAGCCCGGGCTGCGGCTGCTTCGCCCAGATCCTGAGATTTGGTCGGGGGAGGCAGGGAGTGACGCTTCAGAGAGGTGGAGCCAGCATTAAAGAGGAACAAGTGCGCTCCTCTCCCAGAGAACCCAGGACTCCCGGCGCCCAACATCTCTTCTCTGACCCAGTAGACCCCCCCCTCCCCTCCCCGAGAACCCCAAAGTTGTGGCTCCCAGTCCCACTCCCCTCTCAGAGATAATGGCTGAAGTGAGTGTGTTTCCACCTGTGACAAAAACATTTCCTGGAACTATAGGACTCCTGGGTTCTCTGGAAGGAGGCTAGGAGCAGGGAGGCTGGGAGTCGGAACTTCTGGAGTCTCTGGGAAGGGGGCAGGGGCTAGTGGGTTAGAGCAAGGGCCTGGAAGTCAGGATTCCTAGATTCTCTGGGAGGGGAGGGGAGTGGGGGCTAGTGGGTTAGAGCAGGGACCAGGGGCTGGGAACCAGAATTCCTGGGCTCCTCGAAGTGGATAGGGGGCTAGAGCAGGGGGATGAGAGCTAAAACACCTGGGTTCTCTGGGAGGGGAGCGAGGGGGTGCTAGTGGGTTAGAGCAGGGGGATTGGGATTCAGAACGCCTGGGTTCACTCTGTAATGGGTGGTCCTGTGACGTGGGCCTGTTTTCCTTTTCAGGGGTCCAGAGGTCTCCAAAGCAGGGCTGGCTCTTAAGAGTCATGATGCCCTTTGGCACCAGCGAGTGCTGTTAATCAGTAACTGGGAGGGGGCGGCAGTGTGGGGTATTTATTACCAGGGAAGCAGAGATACCAGGCCAAAGAGTTAGTAGCCTGACCTCCTCTACCAGAGAAACCAGGAGTTCTGAGTCTCCGCTGGGTCTCTAACTCCCTAGCCCCACTTCCCTCCCAGTGAGCCCAATAGTCCAGGCTCCCAGGCCCTCCTGCTCTAACCCACCTCCCACTCAAGGAGTCCTGGCAGCACTATGGTGAAAGCAGCTGTGTTTGTGGGCATTGTGTTCTCTTGGCTGGATCTTGGCGGCATCACAATCTTAGCAGGTAAGTTCAGATATTATACCATAACCTTCTACCCTGGCCCCAGCCTATTTCATACCCCCTTAACTTCCCACTAGAATAAATAAATAAATAATAAATAATAATAATAATAATTAATTAATAATAAATAATTCTATAGCACCCTATCCTGGCCATACGGTGCTCAGAACACTTCACACCATAAAACAAATATAATATTAAATCAATTTCAAATAGAAATCCATTTTAAAACAATTTAAAGGGGGAAGGAAAGAAGTAAACAAAAAGCACATTAAAAGGAACCAGCAGTGGATCCTAAAAGCATCTTTAAATGGTGATGAGGGAGGAACTGAGGCGGACATGCCACAGCAAAGGTTCAGTCACCTGCAGACTTGAGGTGCAATGGCAGGATCCCCCAGCAGCATGTGATTTCTGAGCCCAGAGGCTCAGTGTGAGGCTCCAGGAGCCTCCTGGGTTCTCTGGGAGGGGAGTGGGGGTCAGAGAAGAGGTGTTGGTCCCTTCACCCACCCTTCTATCTATTCTTATTCTGTCTATCCAACCCCCACACACCCTACCTATCTAATAAATAATAATAATCTATCTACACACACACACACACACCTCTCTAGGGACTGAATGATGGACAGACTGGCACAGTCAGATATTACAATCCCTGTATCTAAACTCAGTCTCAGGTGGCCGAGAGATACGGGTTTCTCTGCCGCCTGCTGGCCAGAGGACGCAACGCACCTGCTCTGCAGGGAATGACAACGTTTGTCTGTCTGTTATATGAGACCCTCCCCTGCTCCCCTCCCTCTCATATTCCTAGCACCTCTTTTCTTCTCATATCTTATATGGAGCTGTGGGATCTGAAATAAGTGGCACCCATTATTCTCTTTGGGGCCTGAAATAAGGGATATCTGTTATGTTCTATGGGGTTGTGGGGTCTGAAATAAGGTGTCCATTGTGCTCTGTGGGGTCATCCCATAATTCTAGTCCACAGTTTCAGTATGAGCAGAGACACCACTATCAAAAGAGAAAGTTGATCTAGAAGAGTTTACAGTTATCATGTAGGTTCAGAGCTTATGCGGAAGAGGCATAAAAGAGCATAAAGGTACATTAAATGCATTTGCTGTCTTGACTTAGGTGTTTTTATGTCCATCCCCCTTGCCCCCAGACACACAAGTATATGAAGCCGATTTTCCATAGTTATCCGGCTAGACCAGGGGAGTGGCCCCTCAGCTCTCTGCCCCTGCAAGGCTCTGTAAACTGGAGCATCCTGCGGGTAGGGAGCATGGTCAACACTCTTAAACGGCTTCCGTGGCCATCCAGTGGTTGGTGGAACACGGGTAGAGTAGGACTTTGCAAAGCCCAGGGCAAAAATAAAATATGGGATCCCCTGGACCACAAATTTGCAGATGACACAAAGTTATTCAAGGTAGTTAAAATCCAAGTGGATTGTGGGGAATTGCAGGAGGCTCTTGCGTGACTGGGCATCCAAATGGCAGATTAAATTGAATATGGACGAATGCAAAGTGATGCACATAGGGAAAAATAACCCCAATTATATGTAGACAGTGCTGGGTTCTAAATTAGGAGTCACCACTCAGGAAAAGGATCTTAGAGTCATTGTGGACACTGAAATCCTCAGCCCAGTGTGTGGCGGCTGTCAAAAAAAAAAAGCAAAAAGCAATGTTAGGAATCATTTGGAAAGGGATAGAGAATAAAACTGAAAATATCATAACGTCTCTATATCAATCTATGGTATGACCGCACCTGGAGAATTGTGTGCAGTTCTGGTCGCCCCCATCTAAAAAAAGACATAGAACTCGAAAAGGTACAGAGAAGGGCAAAAAAAATTATCATGGGTATGGAACGGCTCCCATACGAAGAGTGGCTAAGTAGGTTAGGGCTCTTTAGCTTGGAGAAGAGACAACTGAGAGGGGATATGATAGAAGTTTATAAATTCATGAGTGACGTGGAACTCATAATTAGGGAGTGGTTATTTATCTTCTTTAAGAGTACTAGAACAAGGGGACACCTGGCCGGGGGGAGCAGACACCATCCCCCCAGGGCCTGACCTGCTGCTGTTGCCACCGCCACTGCTGTCGCCACTGAAGAGGGGCTTTGACCCCCAACAGGGCTTGAGCTGCCCGGTCCAGGTGACATCCACCCCCTCCCCCTGTTGGGGGGTGGGGGAGGCTCATCAGTGGACTTCCAGCCCGGTAGGGCCAAAAGCTGCCTGCTGCCGCACAGCACTGCTGGCGCGCACCACAGGCAGCACGCCTAAGGGCCAAGCCAAAGGGCTCTTAGGTGTGGCCTTTGCCAAGGTCCGGGCGGCAGGGAGACCATTAACAAAGGCAGGGGTATTTGTGGCTGGTTGAAGAGGATGGGGTGGTAGTGGGGGGGGGTGTGTGAATTGTTTGTTTTATATGGGGGAGGGACAGGGGGACTGGGTTGGGGGGGAAGGCCTGACCCCCTTGGTGTGAGGGAGGGGTGCAGTCCTTTGGGTTGCCCCTCTGTAGCTGGTAGGTGGTCTCCCCTGCTGCCAGGGTGGAACAGCTGGAGGGGGGCTGTGGGTGGGCACAGCCATTGGGATCATAACAGGGCGGGGAAGATATGGGTCCAAAGTGGGGTGGTATAAGATCAGTGAAGTGGGACAGGTGCTTGCTGCAGGTCCTGCTCACTCACCCCTTAGCAGCTGGACAGGTGAGTCAGGATCAGAGGACCCCTGACCCTACGCTGCTGCTGTTAAACGTGAGATCAGTGGCTAAAAAAGCAATAACTGTCCAGGAATTGGTCCTGGACTGTGCCGTCGATCTCATGGGTATTACGGAAACCTGGCTGGACCCCGAGTCGAGACCTATTCTGGTTGACCTCATTCTGGCCAGGTATTCCATGCAGCATCCGCCACAGTCGGACGGACGGGGGGTGGGGGCGGTGTAGCCATGATTTTTAGAGAGAGGTGGTCTGTTAGGGGGTATCCGGTGCAAACCATAGTGGACATTGAGGCTCTCCATCTGGTGTTCGATTTGGCAGGGGACAGTTTGGGGGTGCTGCTTGTATACCGTGCACCTACCTGTACGACAGCCTCTCTACATGCTCTAGTGGAGGTGGTGGCGGGGGTGGTGTTGCGGTCCCTGAAGGCATTAGTCTGGGGGGACTTGAACATTCATGCTGACACTGACCTTGGGGAAGCGGAGCATGAGTTCATGGCTGCCATGGGCCTGTTCCAAATGGTTAGTGGCCCGACACATCAGGGAGGACATACTCTTGAATTTATGCTTTGCACCGGCCTTCAGGCGGGTGTTCCATTATTGAGGGAGATATCAGCAGTGCCCTTGTCATGGTCAGATCATTACCTCCTACAGACCTCTCTCTTAGCACGTCTGCCCTCAGAAAGGTGCGGAGCCAATTCAAATGGTTCACCCCCGGAGGCTAATAGAACTGGAGCGGTTCTGATTGGGTCTCGGGGTGGTACCCTCTGAACTCGATGACCACCTCATTGATGATCTTGTCGCATTATGGAATACTCTGTTGACTGAGGCCATTGATCGGACGGCTCCTAGACGTCCGCTGCCCAGGCGACAGTACCGCAGGCCCCTGTGGTTCTTGAAGGAGCTGCGAGTGCTGAAGCAAGAAGGGTGGTGGTTGATAGTGGCGTCGCTATCATGCTGAAGCCTACAGACTGCAGCATAGAGACAGTTTACGGGCATATACCATGGCTATGAGGGCACCAAAAAAAAAAAAAAAAAAGAGTTTTTTGCTACCCTCATAACATCCACAAAATTTCGCCTAGCGGAGCTTTTTCGGGTGGTGTGGGGGCTGGTCAGTCCAGCATCCCTCCACTTTGGAGTGGAGTCATCTACAGCACACTGTGATAGGTTTGTGGATTATTTTGTGGATAAAGTCACTCGTATTCACCACGATTTCGCCGCTGCACTTATTACACTAGGTTATGGAAGTCACGCCTTGTCCGGTTTTATGGGATCAATTTCACCCGCTGATGCAGTCGGGACCCTTGGGGCTGTTAGAGCCACTTTTTGTGAATTAGATCCATGTCCATCTTGGCTAATTAAATCTTGCAAGGAGACAACGGGGCCATTGCTGGCAAGGGTGGTCAATGCCTCTCTTTGTGAGGGCAGAGTGCCAGGCTGTCTCAAGTAGGCGGTGGTGCGGCCTCTGCTCAAGAAACCATCGCTTGAAGTTGACTCCCTTGCCAGCTATCGGTCTGTCTCTAGTGGGTAGTGGCTCAGCAGTTACAGGGGCATCTTGACCGCATCAGTTTTCTTGATTCCTTTCAGTTGGGATTTTGTCCGGGTTATGGCACGGAGACTGCACTTGTGACCTTGGTGGATGATCTGCGCTGGGAAATGGACCGGGGTCGTTCGACCCTGTTGGTTCTACTAGATCTATCGGCTGCTTTTGATACTGTTGATCATGAGATGTTGATGGCGCACCTGCAGGACTGTGCAGGGGTGGGCAGGACTGTTCTTGAAGGGTTCCACTCATTCCTGACTGGAAGAACCCAGCGAGTGGTACTCAGGGAGTGCTTTTCATCATACCGAGACCTCGCATGTGGTGTCCCGCAGGGTTCAGTTTTGTCCCCCCCTCCTGTCCAACGTATACATGTAGCCTCTCAGCGAGGTGATCAGGAGGTTCGGCGTACAGTGCCATCAATGTGCTGATGACACCCAGCTGTACCTCTCTTTTTCAACAGACCCAAACCCCGCCATCTCGGTGCTTACTCGGTGTTTGACAGTGGTGGGGGATTGGATGAGGGCTAATTGACTGAAGCTGAATCCTGACAAGATGGAGGTGATGCTGGTGGGTAAGGCGATGGAGTTGACATCCCTCATCATTGATGGGGTCTGTCCTTCAATGGTACCCCAGGTGTGGAGTCTGGGGGTACTCCTCGATACGCAGCTCCGCCTGGATGCTCAGGTGGAGGCTGTGGCGAGGAGCGCCTTTCGCCAATTACATCTGGTATGTCGGCATCAGCCGTATGTTTCAGACTCTGACCTGGCCACCATCATCCATGCTTTCATCACCTCTAGACCGGACTATGGTAACGCACTCTACGTGGGGCTACAATTAACTTGTGGAACTTACTGCCAGAAGAAGTGGTCGCAGTTGGTAGTGTAGCTAGTTTTAAAAAGGGATTGGATAAGTTCTTGGAGGATAGAGCCATTAATGGCTATTAGCTAAGTAGGTTTTGGGAACATAACCTCTTATTCTTGGGGGCTGGAACAACAGGGAATGGATTGTCCATTGCGACCTGTTTCCCAAGAGAAAAAGATTGGCCACTGTCAGAGACAGGAGGCTCTTTCCAGGCCGCTCTCCATAACACCGGGGGCAGTTGCCAGCCGTGCCAGAGGCGCGTGTCGGGGGCACAGCTTGAAGGGGCACAATCAAAGGGGCCTGCCCTTTGGTCGTGCCTGGAGGTTGGGATGGAGGGGTTGCTGGTGGGGTTGCCCAATGTGAGGTTTCTACTGGTGGAAGTTGTGAGGAGGCCTTCCTCTCCCCCCGGTGAGAGAGGGGTGGAGAGGGAGGACTACCCCTGGTGGCAGCAGGGGATGAAAGGAAGGATGGTTTGATACTGGTAGAGTGGGTATTGGGATGGGTTAATAAGACATATTGTTAGATGTTGTTATTATTGAAATGTTAAATGGGAGGGTAGGGCTTTCTTGTGTATTATGATGTATTTGGTGTTGGGTTTCCCCTGCGTGGGATAAAAACCCTAATGTTGTATTTATTATTGATGTGAGCCGCCTCGAGCCGACTTTGGTTGGGAGAGTGTGGGGTATAAATTAAAGATGAGATGAGATGAGATGCTGGGCTTGATGGACCATTGGTCTGACCCAGTACGGCACTGCTTACGTGCTTATGCCCCACCCCTTTACAATGGCAGTCTAACAAAAACAAAGAAGTGTCATAAGTTTTGACACGCATGGCCATGCATACATAGACTTCCCCACCCCTCCCCTCAAGCTCACTTTCTCCCCTTCCTCACACACATCTTTCTGATTTAGGGATCAGAGACTTACTCAAATCAAATATTTATTAGCGTGGTCAATGACCATAGCTTCCACATAACAGACACACATAAGCATAGACATACAGGAGTTACACACATGATAAAATAAAATAAAAACCTTAAATTTAAAATAATAGGCATATCAGTATAACTAGCCGAAAGATTAGGAGAACAACAGGGGAGATCCCCACCTGTAGAACAGTGATGATAACCACATAAATGGACCACCTTAGATCAGACCTGCCCTTGAGCTTCATAGATTGCCTGAGCTGATGCAAGATACAAAGTAAGAATTGCATAGGCATCAAGCCTACTGTGCACCAACACAAGTCAATTTAAATCATTAACTGGTAGGCATTCCTGGTTGTTGTTGGTAATATATTAAACCATAGGTAAAGGGGAGAACTCCAGGAATGCCTTCCTAATATGAGTGACCTGTATAAGAAAAGCAGCAATACTCTTAATAACCTCAATATCTGGATTGCCCAGTGTCAGCCTCAAGAGCAAGTGGGTGTCTCTGCCAGGATATTTTGCCAGGATTGGCCCCAGGAATTCCTGCCGAGGTTTGTCATAAAGGTGGCACTCAAACATTATATGACTTACTGACTCCACTGAGGTATTCTCAAAGGGGCACAGGCACTCTACGTAGGGAATACCCTGCTTCCGGCCCTCGAACACATGTGAAGGAAAGGTGTTGAAGCGTGCCCAGCCTATCAACTGCTTCGCCCTGCCAGATATAGACACCCCCAAATAGTCCGCAGTCTGCCCCACCTCAGGCATCCAAGCCAAATAATCTCTCATATGAGAGGATTTGGCCACCTTCCCTATCCATCTGCCTGCCAATATCCTCTGAACGCAGGAGGACCTCCTTTTTCCGAGCGGCAGGGAGTTTATGGGAGAGAGATTCAGGTGAGAGTCCCATCTTCAAGAGGTGGGACTCAATCTTATACTCCCATTGGTTAACAAAGCTATCAGCCCGCATATCCTTCAGCAACCCAGGCTGATGTACAGAATGGATTTTGAGCCAGAATTTCAACAAAGACTCAATGGCTACCTGCGACCATGGCTTCTGGCCCAACTCCATACAAATCGCAGCAAGGAGGTGCCACACAGGGAACCAACCAAATGTCGCAAAAATTTGGCCTGCGGTTTATCTGCCAAGTCCAAGCAAAAAGGTGCCCAGAGTTCCGCCTCATACAGCAACTGTGCCCTAACCTTGCTCGTAAAGACCTGCAGGGCCAGGGCTACCACAGAGCTACCTTGCTGGAGAAACAATCTCTGGAGCGATTGCGCTGAGCCCTGGACCATCCTCAGTGCTGTAAGCATGTGCTCCCGCCAACCCCCATGCTTGTGGAATAGGAGTCCCAAGTACCGAAACACTGGTACTTGTTGAACTGAGTTGCCCCCTATTGCCCAGTGGAGGACCTTCCTCCTATGGGAGAAGACCAAAACTTTAGATTTATTATAGTTAATGGTAAGATGGTTATCATTGCAGAAGGAGAGGAAAGACTTACTGAAAGCGGGGAGTGGGGCAGGGTCTTGTAGGAAGCTGCTGCCCCAGGGGCTGAGAGTCATGGCTGGGAGGGGGCCCCACAGAAATAGCTCGGGAGCACTGGACCTAAGGCTACCAGGAATGACCTCCCTCGAAGGGCCACTCTGACCGCCAGGCCTGGGCCATGGCCCCTACTGGCCCTGCTTAAGGCTAGCCCTGGGGATGGAGGGGGAAGCCTCTGGAGGCTGGAATGTGGGCCCCCATGGGCTGCAAAGGGACCCCAGACCAGAGGTTTCTCTCTCTTGAGGTAGGCGCAAGCTTGAAGAAAGATCCATTCTCTTTGCATATTCCATGCAGTCTCTGGAGAGTTTTTTCTCAGTCCATTTAAGGAGCCTCCAGCCCCTATGTTCTGTCCTGGGGGAAATGCCAATTGTCCCCTGCATGAGTTGTTCCCCAAACTCTGCTTTTCCCAATGGCACTCGCTGTGCTGCATAGGAGCTCTTATCTCTCCATTGCTTCTGGCCTGGCGTCACCCTTGGTGATGTGTATTCTCTTGGTGACCATGTCTGGTTGTGTCACTCACACACCTGGAATTAGTTCAAATTGGTTGGGGGTCATAACCTCTGACTGTAGGAAACTAGTAGAAATGGATTATTCAATTATGATCTGTTTTGTGCTTCTCCGAAGCAAGCGATAGTGGCCGCAGTCAGAGACGAGATGCTGGGTTGGATGGAGCATTAGTCTGAACTAGTATGGTACTTCGTATGTTAACTTTATAACTTTTTGTTGTAACTTTTAACCAGCATCATTAATATTCTCTTGCTCTGACATAACATTCTGTAAAGATCGTATGAATACCAAACATTGCTGAAATTCATACTTTCATTTTGAACTACATACATGATTATTTTTACAGGTACATGTGTCCATATGACCTGCATAATTATATCATCATTCATAAAACTCATGGTGATCGTGAAATAAGGGACACCTGTTATGCTCTGTGGAGCTGTGGCATCTGAAAATGGGGCATTGTAGGCTATGAAATAAGGGGTATTCTGTTAATATAAGGGCCAGCTGATAAATCTCTTCTCCTTTGTGATCTCTTTGCTTGCCCCCCCTCTCCAGCCGCTGATGAACCCAGCCTGTGCCCATCACGTCAGGATCCCATGGCATTGAAAGGACGGACATGTCAGAAGAGCTGCAAAGAGGACCGTGATTGCTCAGGACGGCGACAGTGTCTCTGTGATGGAGATTGTGGAATGAGCTGTATCACTCCAGGTATGAGCTGGGAATAGAACCCATGGGTCTTGGCTCCCTTCCCAACTCACTAGCCCTCACTTCCTTTCTGGAGAACACAGGAGTCCTGGCTGTTATCCCCCCCTCCCCCCTCTCTCTCTGTTTATCCAAGGCTGGGCCTGTCCATGGCCACTTGAGATAGAAAATGCAGACACACGCCTGGCCCAGGAGTCCCGTAAGTTCGGGGATATCATGGAGGTTTCCTGCAAGCCAGGATTCAAGATGGTGGATGGGCAGATCATGGTACTGAGCCGTTGCCAAGGAGACAGGAAATGGAGCTTCATGTCACCTTGTGAAGGTAATGGTCCATCTCGCAGCTACACCAACTGCCACCTACCAACTGCAACCTGTCCTAAACAATGTAATGCTCAACAGTATCATCCAAAGTAATTAACTGATGGCCAAACTCTGTGACCCACCACCTCCAGGGAAGGGCATTCTCACTGGCCACACCATGGCTGTGGAACTCCCTTCCGGTGGGGACTTGGCTGGCCCAGTATCTCCCCTCCTTTCGCAAAAGTTGTAAGACTTGGCTGTTCCGTCAGGCATTTGGCGGAGGAGATGGGTGATGGGGAGGGGGGAAATTATATGTTTTTATAGTTTTATATTTTATTGTTGATGAAGGTTGTAAGCCGCCCCAAGCTGCCTGTGGTCAACACAGCCAACTAATACCCAGCACAATGGCCCAGTGCTTCCATGCAATGGTCAACACTGCCGACCAATATCCAACCTCTCCATGGTGTTATCAAATCACCAGTCCCTATCCAACAGGCCTGATGTATCTATGAGTGTTTATCACTGCTACCCAATACCCAACCACATGATCCATTCCCTCCATAATACAATAGTGAACAACACCATCCAATAACTCGAGTCCTGACCCAGTACCTTCATGGAGTGATCACCACCATCCAACACCCAGCTCTGTGGTACAACCTTTTATGCAATGTGTAGCTTAGTGGATAAGATGTTGAACTTGGATTTGGGAGACCAAAGTTCAAATACCATCTTAGTCATAAACTCACTGAATAACCTTGGGCCAAATCAGTATCTCTCAGCCTCAGTTTTCCATCTATAAAATAGGAATAGTAAGGACCTACCTCTAAGCTGTTGTGAGGGTGAACTAGATAAAGATTAAAAAGCACTTCAAACACTGAAAGTGCTAGAGAAATTAATAATAATAATAATGGTCATCATCAACCACATGTCCCAACACCTCCATGTATTGGTTTGCAGCATTCGTCATTGGGTCGGCACTGCCAATCAATATCCCAGGGGTGTAGCTAGGTTGGAATGGGCCCAGGGACAAGAAACAGACTTGCCGTCCCCCTTCAGCACCATCCTCTCCCCTGTCCCGCTCCCTCCTCCCATCAGTGTCCTTATTGCATAAAACTGTCAACTAACAATTGACATTAATTTCAATACAGGGGAAAGAAAACGTGTACTCAGCTACCCCAGTGTCTCCCCCACCCCCTCGATGTCCTGCTGCCCCATAACCCCAGACCCTCCCCCCCTCCCCAGTGTTTCCCCCGCCCCCTTGATGTCCTGCTGTGCCATAACCCTGCCCCTCACCCCCCCACACACATTCCAGCTGAACACCTCCCACCTCCACACCCCATTCCCACCCAGCCTCCGGGCGCTCCAAGGCAACCAGACATGCTGCACAACGGCAAAGCATCTCTGCGCTGGGGGCCTGGGACAATTCAGCACTGCCACATCTGCCAGTGCTGCTGCCACCCTCATGGGGGTCAGGGGAAACCCCATAACCATTAACCCACCTATGACCACCCAAACTCGATCCTGACTGAGGCTGGGCAAGCACGTGGTGTGTGGATGTCAGGAGTGGGCCCCGTGCACGGTGTTTCCCCATGGGCCGCTGGGCTCCAGCCGGAAGACGCGCTGCCCCAGTTGCTAGGCAACCGAGGGCGCTGCAGCATCCCGACACACAGCATGGGAGGCAGCGCCGGGACACAGGAGACGCAGATAATGCGGCCCCTCAGATGCCCCTGGTTGCTGGGCAACCGGGACACAGCTGCAGTGCAGCGCACAGCTGGAGGGCCGGAGGCGGGGCTTGTAGAGTGCCGAGAGGTGCACTTGTGGAGAAGGGGTGGGCACTATAAAAGCCATGCTATCCCGCTCCTCCTTGCCGGTAATCTTAGGAGAGGCTGGCCCTTGCTTTGTTGTGGATCTTGGAGTATCTTGGAGCATCTGGAGTGTTTGTGAGAGGGTGAGTGTGAGAGTGTGTGGCCGGGTGAATCAGAGAGTGTCCGGTTCAAAGGCGCATGTAAGTACCCTCCCCCTTTCACTGAACTGCACCTTCCTGCTTGTGTGTGACTTCGGGTGTGAACGTGTGGCGTTTCCCTTCCCCCCTGTCCTCCAGCACGTTGCCCCATGGCAATCCCCCCCCTCGGACCTTGAACCCCACTATGGGCACAAGTTTTCCTGGACCCCTTTTGGCTGTGACTGGGCGTGCAAGAGTGAGTACCCTCTTCCCTCCTCCCAGGGATCTGCCTACTCCGCCCAGTGATGATCTGGGTTGCTCTCGGTGTCCGAGAGAAAGCCCACACAAGATCCTGAGGGCATCTACCTTTCGAGAGACTTGCTTCCAGTGGGAGTCGGAGTGGGTACCCCTTCCCGAATCCCGTATCTCCCTTCCCCCCTCCCCGGAGCCCCTAACCGTGAACCTCCCCTGCAGTGCCGCCTGGTGGTCTGTTGTAACATCGTCGGGTCGGGTCCCTGATTCCCCATCCCTCCAGGGCCGGAGCGGCTGACTCCTCCTCAGAGACTTTTACTGCAGCAGCAGGCTCAGCGAGGCGCTTGCCAGGACGTGCATGCTGCTGGGCTCTCTTCCGCTGCTGCTCCAGCACTGCCACGGAATCCGCTCCCTTTGACGGAGTGGGAGTTGGGAGGGTTGTTGGGACTCACTCATTTCCCCATAGGAAGGGAACAGCACAGTGGGGATGGGGGGGGGGCACTTTTCCTCCCTGGGTGACTCTGAGTCTCTGGCCTCGAGCTCCCCTCAGTCCACAGGCACTCGCTGTGTGACTGTTCCGGGCCGCGGCTCGACCAGACACACCACCACGTGCTACTCCACCCAACCACAGCGCAGCTCCTCCACTCGGCACGCTGCTCCCGGTCCCATTCCTGGCTCGGGCTGCTCTGTGCCTCAGGCTGCTCGTCTGCAGATGCGAGGAAAACCCCAGCACACACGCAGTCATGCAAAACTTTGCTTTTTCCCCCCACGCACGCTGTGCTGTGCAGCCAAGGGCGGGCCGAGGCTGCAGGCATCAGGGGGTGGGACTTCAGGCCACAAGCCCGCTTCCAGCCCGGGGGGGCCGACGCGGAAGCTGGCGGGGGCCCGGACCAGGGGCAGATTTAAAACAAAAACACCTCAGACTAGTAGAGCGCTTAGCTACTATAGAGATGGGCCCCCAGTCAGCATGGGCCCCAGGACAAATGTCCCGCCTGTCCCTATGGTAGCTACACCCCTGCAATATCCAACTCCTATTGCAGTGGTCTGTACCCAACAGTATCACTTAATGCTAATGTCCAATATCCCAAGAGCCCTACACCAACACTTAGTTTCCAGTGGCTTTGCCCAACACCCACAACTATCACTTAATTCCCAGCACTAACACCCAGTGACTCAACAACCAATACCCAAGACCAACACTGCCACTTAATGCAGAATGCTTTCATGCCACAGTCAACACCCTTGACCAATACCCATCATCATGACTCATGCCCAGTGTCAGCACCCACTAGCCAAGCATTCAATCTTCAAAATCCCAGACCAATGACTTTGGATGACCCTAATCACACACCAACCAACAGGCAGCATTTACTGTCAACACTCAACTCTTCCACCCAATGACATAAATTTGATGCCCTCTATATAGGGAGCCTTTCCCCTGCCCCGGCAGGATTCTCCTGACCATGGAGCCCTACAGGAGCACGGATCCAGCTCTGGCAGGACGAAGGTTCCCCACCCTTGCTATAGTGCATAGCACATGCATGGAAAACACCAACATTTTAACTTACAATAACATTTTGAACACAAACATTACTAAACATTTTTATATTAATTTCCCATCGTAGGGAGCACTGGGTCCTGGGCCCCTAAAATCCTTAAGATGGCATGACGAACCAGCCATCACTTAAAAGCTAATGATTCAATCAAGGCCGCAAGGCTTTGTCCAGATGTTCAGTGCTGCCACTTGAAGATAGGGAGATAAACAGATGGGGAAAGGATAGGGATGGCCAGATCAATGGGTGTAGATATAGATGGGATGCAATGGTGATGAAATCGAATCAGGAGCTGGAGCGGAAGGGGGCTGCCTGGAATTGCAAAAAGTACCAAACTTGGGATGTTTGGAGGGCATCAATGGGGTAGAGAATGGGAAGGACTGGGAGCCCCATATAGGTATCCAGGGATCAGATGGATGGATGGATGGAGAGGGACAGCTAGTATGAAAGGAGAGAGAGAGCATGGGAGGATAGACAGACAAACAAGGATGGTGGCTCTGAAGGGGACAGCGCAGCCCAGTTCTAGGATATTTAAAGCTAGTCTTGTCCCCTGGGCCAAAGTGACAATTACCTGGAAACAGAAAAAGAGGCCACAAGAACGGAGAGTGTGAAATAGTACCTCCCCAACCCTGCATAGCCAGGATCCTCTTATACTGTCTGTATTCCCACCTGGGTTTTCTGGGAGGGGAGGGAGCAAGTGGGTTAGAGCAGGGTATCAGGGAAGGTGCAGAGGAACGGGATCCAGGACTCCTGGGTTGGTGGGAGGGGGATAGTTGATTAAAACAGGGAGGCTGTAAACCAGGATGCCTGGGTTGTCTAGTACCGAAAAGGGGAAGTGGGAAATTATACATACACATATGCACGAACGCTAACATTCATTGTCTCTCCTCTGTTCCAGCCAACCTCGACCTCTCATCTGTCTGTGCCTCCCCGCCCAACATCGAGAATGGATTCCACCAGCGGGGCACCTACAGGACAGGGTGGTCCGTGCAATATCAGTGCAAGCGTGGGTGAGAGACGCCCCCCAGTGATATCCCCTCAGTCCCCACCTGCAGCCCCTGCTATCCCAGCCCTGCCCCTAAACCTGCCACTGCCCCTCAGTCCCAAACCCACTGCTAAGTATCTCTATCTTCCCTGCCTCTCAGGTACCAGCTGGAGGGAGCCAGCACCATCTTCTGCCAGGAGAACCAGGAATGGTCACATCCAGCTCCCATCTGTCGACGTGAGTAGGAACCATGGGGAGGAGAGCAGAAGAGGGTGGGGAGAGGAAATCTGACCAGCCCCTGCCCTAGGGATCTGGTTCCACATTTTCTGGGGAGAGCGGGGCTAGGAGCAAATCCTAGAGCAGGAGTAATCTGGCCTTGGATTTAATGGATGCAGGACAATGGATGTCTGTCTACAGGGCCGGCCCTAGAATTTACAGGACCCAGGACAAAAATAAAATGTAAGACCCCCACAGCCCCACCCATCAGAGCCGACCGTACTGCTTTGGCAGTCTGGTGTGTGTTTGTTTATGAAATGTCATCATAGGCTTACACACACATACGCACACACACATGCACACGGGGGGGGGGGGGATTCAGGGATTGGGGATTTACTGAAAGTGAGCGGGGAGTCGGGCCCTCAGGAAGTAGCCACCCTCAGGGTGAGAGCTGTGGGCCGGGAGAAGGCACCACAAAAATAGCCCATCCCAGGGTGGCGTCTCTGTAGGAACCTCTTTGACCACAGCACCCAGGCCATGGCCCATACTGGCCCTGCTTAAGGCTGTCCCTGTCCATCTGTCCCTCTCCCATACACTCAACCATCCACCCTTACACCCCAAAGCCAGCCATCCACACCCTGCCATATAGCCAGCTATGCTTCCATCCATCTGTCAATTAATCCATCCACCCACTCCTCCAGTCTTCCATCAAATTATCCTGCATTCATCCACGCCCCCATCCTGAGACACATCTCACCTCCCTACCTTCGAAATGCTTACCCTCCATCCCCCCCACCAGCCGTCTTCTGTCCTCGCCCTGGAGACATCGCTGAGGGTTACCTGGTGGCCGTGGAGAAGGCCCAGTACCACGTAGGAGAGGGCGTCTATTACCTCTGCAAGAGAAACTTCCTCCTGGACGGCTCCAATCGCGTCACCTGCCTGGAGAATGGAACCTGGTCCCCTCGTCCCTTCTTCAGAGGTAACTGCCTGCCTGGATCAGCCCCACGGGGTCCATCTAGCGCGGTATCCGCTCTCCCCTCCCTGCTGGGCCAAATCAACTCCACGGACCCACTAGCCTGGTATCCGCTCGCCTGTCTCTGTGCCCCAGGCCAGTCTAGCTTGGTCTCCTCCTCCCGCCTCGCTACCCCACATCAGAGCAACAGGCCCAACTAGCAATGGATTGACTTTTCATCATGAGAAAAAATGGAATTCCCTTCGATTTGTTCTTTAGCCCGGCTGCCTGGTCCTCTGGGTATTAGTTCTCGCTTAGTGAAATGGGGGACGCCCGTTCTGCTGCACTGGGCTGTGAGGTGTGAACGGGCCTCTGGGAAGCCCGACATCGGTTTGTGTAAAAGAACAGAAGGGACACCAAGTTCCCTTTCTCTGTCAACACCCAGTATTAGCCTCTTGGGCCCATCTAGCCCTGTCTCCTGCCTCCCTTCCCACTACTCCAGATCAGCCCCATGGACCCTTATAGCCAAACTGGTACAGCCCCACGCGCCCACCAAGCCCAATATCCACCATTCTTTCCTGCCACCCCAGATCAGACCAACGGGCCCATCTAGTCCAGCATCCCTCCTCTTGTGCCTGTAGCCCTGGACTGGCCCTATGGGCCTATCTATCACCCTATCCCTCTTGCCCTGTATTAGCTCCATAGGCCCATCTAGTCCTGTAGCCCTCCTCATTTTCCTGCTACTCCAGTTCAACCCCACAGACCCATCTAGCCCTGTATCAGGCCACTCTCTCTCTCTTCCCAGCCCGCTGCCCTATCCCAGCCCAGCGGAGCCGGGTGATCTACCAAGAGCGAAAGCTTTGGATCCACGAGATCCCAGAGGGTCTTGTGCACCATGGAGAGAGTGTTACCTTCTTCTGCCGGAGCCAGAACAAGACATGCAGTTTCCAAGCCAATAGCAGATGTTTCGACAGCACCTTAAATCTTCCCCCATGCTATGATGGTAAGATGTGGGTCATTTGGAGAACAGGGGCAGGGCAATCAGCGCTTAGGCTCTCTGCAGACTCAGGCAGGCATAGGGGAAGCTCCCTCTCCCAGAGCGAATGGTTCAGGCTCTCTGCAGAGTCAACTCAGACAGACATTGGGATAGCTCCCTATGTTCCACTGATCTCCATCCTCTTTCATTATCATTTCAGAGCCCACCTTTCTCCAATACTATCTGTTTCCCAAGAGGGTCGTGTCCGAGATTCGTCCCTGCTGATCCCACCCTCAGACTTCGCCTTCTCCCCACAGCTCGATGTTCCTCTTGAAAGTGGGGGCCTTCCCTCATGAAAGGGGCATGTGAGGAGGATGAATCAAGTTTGATGGATTCAAAGAATCCGTTCCCGGGTTTATATGGTACCACTATCCCTGGATATAGAGAGATACAGTGCTCAGTCCTTTCCAGTTTGTTATTCCAGTGCCCGGTTTTCTCCCCTGACACTGAAAGCTGTTGGATCCATTTCAGCTGGTAGCCTTGGATTCACTGCCCAGTTTTCCCTCCTTATGATGAACCTGATTGCAGGGAGATAACCCAGTTGAGTCCATGCCAGCCACCAACAGGGAATCCACTTCTGGGTTTTCCATCCCTATCTTGCTAATAGATGGTCCAGTCCATTCAAGTAAAAAGAGGGAAGGGAAAAGAACCCAGATGAATCTGTTCCAGCCACCAATGGGCATCCACTTCTGGATTTTCCCTCTTGTGGCTGGGACAGTTCATTCTAGGATGCAGGGGAAGACCCAGTTGAATCATTCCTTCCAGCCAGCAATGGAGGTCCAATTCTGGGTTTTACCTCTCCGTATTGCTCACAGCTGGGCCAGGTTCAATGATCTAGGAGGGGAAACCCAGTTGAATCCATTCTAGCCAGCAATGGGGAATCCACTCCTAGGTTTCCTCTCCCTGTTTTGCTCATGGCTGGGCCAATCCATTCAAGGATGGGGAGGGGCAGTTGAATCCATTCCAGACAGCCAAGAAGGATTAACTTCCAGATTTTCCTTCCTGTATTGCTCACATCTGGACAAGTCCATTCAAGGATAAGGGGAACCCAGTTGAGTCCATTCCAATCAGCAATGGAAAATCCAGGATTTTACTGAGGAGAAAACCTGGCACCGGATCCCACTGCGGAAGGGACTCACATCAGCTGCTCCATGTGGGTCTGTGAATTTGCTCCTATTTATTTGTCACAAATGTGTGATTTTGAGGGGAGTGGGGTGTTGTGGAATTGCAAGAGTTTACAATAAAGAGAGATTGAAATGTCTGACATGGAGTTGCTTCCCAAGTTTCTGACACCACCTTGAACCCATGTGTCATGCATGTGTGTGTGTGTGTGTGTGTGTGTACATGCATGCATAGCTGGGGTGGGGATTTATAGAATACACACAATTGTGTGTCTGCACACTTACATGTCTCTCACTGTAAGTGTACATGCACCTTTCTCATTCTGCACACACATTTGTGTGTGTGTGTGTGTGTGTGTGTGTGTGTGTGTATAATATACACACACACATTTGTGTGTGTGTGTTGTATGTGTGTACTCAGGTGTTTGTATAAATCTTTGTGGTCACAGATACATATTTGTGTGTACATGTAATATCCTTGTGTATACACATCTATGAGAGTATGTGTATATATGTGTGGCTGTACACAATTGTGCATCCACATATACACATCTCTGGGTGTGTAAATCTTTGTGATTATATCCTTGTGTATACATCTGTGTGGGTATGTGTAGTCATTTTCACACATCTGTGTGGTTGTGTACACATCTGTTTGTGTGCCTCTATAAATACCTCTGTGAACACAAACATCATGTACACATCTGTGTTTGTTGCAAACTGTGAATATAAACATCACTTTGTGTGCACGCACATGCAGAGGTGTAAACATATTTGTGTGTGTGAGAGAGAGAGAGAGAGAGAGCAATAGAAATAATCAAACGGCTCCCGTACGAAGAGAGGCTTGATAGGTTAGGGCTCTTCAGCTTGGAGAAAAGACGACTGAGAAGTTTATAAAATCTTGAGTGGTGTGAAACAAGTTAATAGGAAACAGTTATTTACCCTCCCAAATAGTACTAGAACTAGGGGACATTCCATTAATCTAACTGGTAGCAGATTGTAAACGAATGAAAAAGTGTTTTTTCTCTCATCGCACAATTAACTTGTGGAATTTGTTGCCAGAAAATTTTATTTTATTTATTTATTTTATTTTATTTTGTCTAATTTATAGCCGCCCTTCCCTCAGAAGCTCAGGGTGGCTTACAATAATAAATGCAGTAGTATAGCAGAGTTTAAAAAGGATTGGATAAGCTTCTTGGAGAGTAGGTCCATGAACAGCTATTAGCCAAGTAGGCCCCTTTCCACGTGAAACGCCCCACCTATCTCCATGCATTTTCGATGGGTGGAGGCGCCAGTGTGAATGCCACAGGGGATTGGTGGGGGTGCGTGTGCGCTTCGCGCTCCACCCATCACCCATGCACGGAGCAATCCCACAGGCGCACACCCACCTCCACCTACGGCGGCCTCAGTCCCATCCCCCCACCCACCGTGATCCATTTAAAAAGGGCCTAGGTTTAGGGGACGTAACTTCATACTGTTGGGAGCTGGAAGTGAACAACAGGGAATGGATTGCACATTGAGACCTGTTGGGTACTTCTCCCAATCGACTGAATGACCACTGTTGGACACAAGATGCTGGTCTCAATGGACCATTGGTCTGACCCCCATATGGCACTACTTATGCTCTTATGTTGTATAGAACGCACCTCTGTGGTCACTTCTACACATCTATGTGGGTATGGGTACTTACCTGTGTCAGTGCGCACAATTGTGTACTTATATGTACACATCTGTGTTCGTGTGCCTGTATAAACACTTGTGTACACACATCTGTGACAAGGTACCTGCATCTGAGTTTGTGTCTGGGGGTGATTTCAGACGTTACGGCGGGCCCCATTCACCACGGGCCGTGGGGTGGTTCGGACCACGGCCTGGGGTGAAGGGGCGCGCCAACAGACGTGCACCGCTTCTCACTGTGGTGAATATCTGGCGGGTAGCAAACAGACGTGCACCACAGTCAAACGCGGGCCGCGTTTGAGTGTGGTTCAGGCGTGGTGACCCTGTATCACTGCAACTACGCACATCACTGTGTGTACATATATCTTTCTGACCCTCTGTGTGCATCTGTGTCAACTCAACTCTGTGTGTGCATTTATCTTTGTCTCAGAGATACAACTCTGTGTGTGTATGTAGAGATGTTTGCATATCTATGTGTACATCCCTACACACACATTTCTTCACCAACATGTACACATCCATCCATGTCTCTAAACAGACAGTTCTGTCTGTGCCCCAGTGAGTAGCAAACAGATTAATATTTGGTGAAAAAAATGTCAAAAGCCATGCAAACTGATTTTGAAAATCCTCCAGCACAAATCCTGCTCAGGAAAAATATGTGCATGGTTTGGGGGTTTTGTGTATTTTTTTTTTAGTTGCACATTTTTTCCTCTATGTTTTGCAAAAAAATAAAACCACAAAAAAGTTGTCTGTATACTTTACAAAAATGGAAAATAAAAATAACCATGTTTTCCACACAAAAAAAACCTTCTTAAAATTTATTTGTTGTTTTTAAATTTCCACCATTTTCCTGCAATTTTTTTTTGCGGGGGGGGGATTATAAAAAGTTTGGTTAAACTTTACAGAAATGGTAAAAATAAAACCCCTTAATTTTAATATTTAATTTTCTTTAAGAAAAATTGCACAATTGTTTCAAAGTTTCTGCAACAAAAATTTATTTATTTCGATTTATATCCCTCCCTATCCTCTAAGGCTCAGGGCAGCTTACAATAAATACATAAATAAAAATATAAAATGGATTTATACAAAAATAAATTTTATACAAATATAAAATACGTAATGAAAAACCCATGAAAACTAAGAACACCTACACCTCCCACCCCCCAGAATCGATCCCTGGGTGATTTCAGAAGTGATGTGGTGAATGTCCACCACAGTCAACCTCAGTCAAACGCGGGGGGTGGTGAAAGCGCCGTGCATGTTTGGGTGATTTCAGACGTTACGGCCGGGCGCTTTCACCATGGGCCGTGGGGTGGTTCGGACCACAGCCGGGGGTGAAGGGGGGAGCCAACAGACGTTCCCCCCTTCGCCCCCGGCTGTGGGGACTGCCGAACCACGGCCCGTGGTGAAAGCGCCCGACCGTAACGTCTAAAGGGGCACACATCCCCTCTCGGAGGGGGCAGGGCCGCGCGATGCAGCGTGCGGCCGCACGGCCCTGCCCCCTGTGCTCCCCAGCCGCCCGCCCTCCCCAAAACAGGCAGCCGCGGAGGCCTATCTGACCGCTCCCGCCGCCGGGACCCTGGAACGTGGTGGAGGTAAGGTAACAGACATTACTTTTCCTTCACCGTGTTCCGGATTCCCCCTAACCACGCTTCATTCGCCACCGTGGTGCGGGAGAACTAAGCATGGTTAGATTCACCACGGGGGGTTGTTGACTGAGGTGAACATCTGGATGCGCGCAGACGTTCACCTCCGTTCACCACCCCCTGCAGTTGACTGAGGTTGACTGTGGTGATTTCAGACAAACGTAACGTCTGAAATCACCCTCTGTTTGTTCACATCCAGATGTTCACGACAGTCAAACACGGCCCGGGGTGAAGCTACCCACGCTTCGTGAGGTCAGGGCGGAAGGAGGTCCAGAAATGTGGTGAATGGTCACCACGGCAGGGGTGAAGGAAATGTAACTTCTGAACGGAAACCTACAGCCACGGTGGAAGGAATTGACCCCAGCCGCGTTGCATTTTGGGACTCGAACCGCGGTCCACGTCTCCACTGCATGTCTGTTGTGTTCCCCCGGCCCATGTTCTCTCTGATTGTCCCGGGGCGGTGGTCACGATCCTGTCACTTCTGTTGGGGCCACAAGTGTCACCACAGCCCGCGGTGAATCCATTCACACTGGGGTGGGATTCACTGTGGTGAATTGGAACGCGTCACTTCTGAAATCACCCTCTGCCCATTAAATGCCTAGCCAAGTAGAAAGGTCTTACACTGTCTCCAGAAGACATTCAAACTAGGGCTCAGGCGAGCCTCCAAGGGAAGGGATTTCCAAAGCTGGGGCAGCTACTGAGAGTGCCTGTCTGCGAGCCTGAGTTGACTGGGCCAAGGATGGAACCTGAGAGAGGGCGCTCTCAGCAGATCTTAAGGGCCTCGAAGGGACAAAAGGAGAAAGGCTATATGCAAATGCTAGAAGCCTAAAAAGTGAGATGGGAGAATTAGAGTGTATGGCGCTAATGAAGATCTAGACATTATACGCATCACAGAGACATGGTGGAACGACGATAACCAGTGGAACGCTGTAATACCAGGGTACAAAATATATCGGAATGACAGAGTAGATAGAGTTGGTGGTGGGGTGGCTCTATATGTAAAGTCAAGTACAACACTGAGTCAAGTACAATTAAAATTTGAAGGATGCAAACTGTTCCCTAGAATCTTTACGGATAGAAATTCCAGTTATAAGGGGGAAGAGTATCGCAGTAGGGCTCTACTATTGTCCCCCTGACCAGGATGGAGAGACTGATAAAGCAATGCTAAAATAGATTAGACAGGCTACTAAAGTCAGCAACATAATAATAATGGGTGACTTCAATTACCCTAATATTGATGGGGGAATGTTTCCTTGGGGCAGGACGTGAAGGTCAATTTTCTGGATGCCCTAAATGGCTGGTTCTGGAACCAACAAGAGGAGAAGCTATTCTAGATCTAGTCCTGAGTGGCACGCAGGACCTGGTGCAAGGAGTAACTAGGAGCCACTAGGCAATAGCGATCATAATATTATCACATTTGACAATTTCTGTAGGGGGAAAGATAAAGAAAAGTACAGCAGTAGTAATTAACTTTAAAAAGGGAGACTGAAAAAATGAGGAAACTAGTTAAAAAGAAACTAAAAAGCCCAGTTGCAAGGGCTACAAGTTTGCAAGAGGTGTGGAGGCTGTTTAAAAGTGCCCTTCTGGAAGCCCAGATTAAACGCATCCCGCAAGTTAAAAAAGGAAGCAGGAAGACCAAATGTCTTCCACTGTGGTTAAATGGGGAGGTGAAGGAGGCTATTAGAGGCAAAAGGGCATCCTTTAAGAAATAGAAGGCTAGTCCCAATGAAAATAATGCAAAAGAGCATAAACACTGGCAGCGTAAATGTAAAGTGTTAATAAGGCAGGCAATTGCGTCCGCCCCCTCCCCCGCGGGGGTTGGGGGCGGGAGCCCTTTGCCGCGCCCGCCTAAAAAGGGGGCAGGACGGAAAGGGTTAAAGTTTTCCCCGCCGTCGGAGGCTGATGCGGCTCTCCGCGGCGGGGAGAAA
>QEPC01007324.1:281324-293599 GCA_003113815.1 Sphenodon punctatus
AAGAGAGATTTTGAAGGGAGGCTTGCTAAAGAGGCAAAAACAAGCAACAAAAACTTTTTCAAATACATCAGAAGCAAGAAGCCTGCTAGGGAGTCAGTTGGGCCATTAGATGACAAGGGGCGCTCACGAAGGATAAGGACATTGCAGAGAAGCTGAATGAGTTCTTTGTGTCGGTCTTCACTGTGGAGAATTTGGGGGAGGTACCCACGCCGGATCCTTGCTTTGTGGGCGAGGAATTGGAAGAGCTGTTACAAATCAATGTGACGTTGGAGGATGTTTTAGGGCAAATTGACAAACTGAATATGAACAAGTCACCAGGGCCAGATAGCATTCACCCCCGAGTTCTGAAGGAACTCAAATATGAAATCACAGACCTACTGTTAGTGTGTATCCTGTCACTAAAATCTGCCACTGTACCAGAGGACTGGAGGGTGGCAAATGTAACCCTGATATTTTAAAAGGGATCCAGAGGTGATCCTGAAAACTGCAGACCAGTAAGCTTGACGTCTGTGCCGGGCAAAATGGTGGAAACCATCATTAAGGATAGAATTACAGGGCATGTTGACAAATATGGCTTAATGGGGAAGAGTCAACACGGATTTAGTAAAGGTAAGTCTGAGTCATGCCTCACTAACCTGTTGGAATTCTTTGAGGGTGTAAATAAGCATGTGGACAAGGGAGACCCAGTAGATGTAGTGTACCTGGATTTCCAGAAATCATTTGATAAGGTCCCTCATGAGAGAGACTTGAGAAAATTAAAAAGTCATGGGACAGGAGGTAGTGTCTTACTATGGATCAGAAACTGGTTAAAAGATAGAAAGCAACGGGTAGGACTAAATGATCAGTTTTAACAATGGAGAGATATAAAAGTGGTGTGCCTCAGGGATCTGTATTGGGACTGGTGCTGTTTAATGTATTAATTAACGATTTGGAAAAGGGTGTTAAGAGTGAGGTGATCAAATTTGTAGATGACACCAAATTATTCAAGGTAAGATAAGAAGTTAGTTTATTGATTTACATAAGCAAGATAGTTGATACAGAGTGGTTACTAGAAATCAAAGGTAAATATAACGCATTCCTAATCCATACTGGTTGAGTTCCTAGATAAGCATCGTACCCTACGAAAGTCCATTGGATCTGGCTCCTCCTCAGCTACAGATGTAGGTGACTGGGTTCTGGTTCTTAAGAGTTGCTAGAAAGCAAAGTCTTTTCTCTCAGTCCATAGCTTGGCTCAGCCTTCCTGGCTGGCAAGATTCAGGATGCAGATGCCGTTGCTCAAGATAGAGCCATCTACCTCCAAGAGGTAGCGAAGATGGCTTAATGGCCCTCGCTTAAATAACAATTGTGAGTCTTTTGTTTCTCCTTCCTACCTTGGAGCCTGTGTGTTTTCTCATGTAGGCAACCCAGGCAAACAGGAAGATCCATTTGCATCTCCAAAGGGTTCTGTCTGGCTAGGGTTCCCAAATACACATTCTTTAAACTGTCTCCACTTCCTGGAGTTTAGTCAGTGTCACAGTCCTGATTCAAGTTTTACAGTTCTCAATTGTAACATTACATACATATTGAACCTTTTGCTTTACATATTTACTAGACTTGTAGTCTACATGTAGACCAGTATCACACGTGTGTGACCCTATGTTCCTTTGTGACAGACACCAAGTTATTCAAGGTAGTTAAAACACGAGCAGACTGTGAGGAACTGCAACGGACTCTTATGACACTGGGTGCCTGGGCATCTAAATGGCAAATGAAATTTAATGTGGACAAGTGCAAAGTGATGCACGTAAGTAAAAATAATCCAAACTATGCGTACACAATGCTAAGCTAGGAGTTACCACTCAGGAAAATGATCTGGGGGTGGTTGTGGACAATACAATGAAATCCAGAGCACAGTGCGCAGCAGCAGTCAAAAAAGCAAACAGAACATTAGGAATTATTTGAAAGGGAATAGAGAATAAAACTGAGGATGTCATAATGCCTCTATACAAATCAATGGTGCGACCACACCTCAAATATTGTGTGCAGTTCTGGTCGACCCATCTCAAAAAAGACACAACTGAACTGGAAAAGGTACAGAGAAGGGCAACAAAAACGATCAAGGGCTTGGAAGGGCTCCCATTTCAGGAAAGGCTTGGTAAGTTGGGGCTCTTCAGTTTGGAGAAGAGATGACAGAGGAGATATGATAGAGGTCTATAAAATCATGAGTGGTGTGGGACTAATAAACAAGGAGCAGTTATTTACGCTCTCAGCTAGTACTAGAACTAGGGGACACTCCATGAAACTTATGGGTCGCAAGTTTAAAACAAATAAAAGAAAATATTTTTTCACTCAGAGTATAACTGGGTTGTGGAATCTAGTCTACTGCCAGAGGCTGTGGTAAGGGCCAGTACTAGAGCTGAATTTAAAAGAGGTTTGGACAAGTTTCTGGACAATAGGTCCATTAGCAGCTATTAGTCAGACAGGATCAGGGAAAATGATGGGAGCTGGGGGAAAACAATAGGGAACGGATCCCCCATTATGACCTGTTGGGTGCTTCTCCCAAACCACCATGATTGGCCACTGTCAGAGACAGGATGCTGGGCTAGATGGACCATTGGTCTGACCCAGTATGGCACTTATTATTAATTATTATTATTATTATTTTATTTTATTATTAAGCATTTATATAGCACAAGCAATGTACCTGGTACTTTACAAAGTAATTGAATAGACATGTTTGCTTGTTTGTTTACTAAACTGTTTAGCCACAGGCCATAACAGTACAAGATATCAAAAGCAGACAATGGGTATTTTCAGACGTTATGAGATCACAGTGAAACACGGTGAATACCCACCTGTGGTCACTGTGCCTCGAACGTCTGTTTGGCGGCCGCCAGATGTTCGCCACGCTCACTCGGCACATGGGGTCAATTTCAACCACGCTTCCCGGCCTAGCCGCACCAATTCCCCAGGAAGCGTGGTGAAAGTGATCCCCGGCGGGGATCAAAAAAAAGTCACGTCTGGTTGGGTGCCACGGCCCGGGATCACCGGCGGGATCCCAGGCCGTGGCCGTTTCGGCCAGACGCTGCAGCCGCATTGGCCCCGCCGCCCGCCCATCTCCCCAGAGGGCGGGCGGCAGGGAGCGGGGAGGGGGCGGGGCCGTGCGGCCGCATGTTGCGCCGCGCGGCCCCGCCCCCTCCCAGATTCCCCGCCGGGATCCCCCGGCACGTCTGCTACGGCATGACAGGGTCGTCCCGGCGGGGAATGAATCGATTGTTTTCAGAACGGGGCCAACCGGCCCCGTAACGTCTGAAAACACCCATAGATAAACAGACAAATAAAATACAAAGCAATACGTCTGACACAAATGCCAGAGGCAAAAGGCTTTCCACAAGTCAAGCACAATAAAATCAACATGGGGGTACAAACACACACACACACCAAAATAAACAGTATAAAATTATGCAATACATAGCACAAAGAAACCGAAAGTAAACAGTATAAAATTATGCAATACATAGCAGAACATAAAAACAAGGCCCCATAATAAAAGATTAAACAGGGATCTACAGAACCAGGGCGTACAACAGAGGGAAATCGCAACCCCCATAACATCCCATAAAGTCAATATTTCTCCAGCTGGAGAGCCATTTTAGCAAAACCACAGAGCACTTCAGGGGAATTTGATTTCAGGTCTAGTTGAAATAAGTGCGCCGGGGGGAGGTGCAGCCGGCTACGGATCCAGGAGGGCAAATATAGCTCATGCCAGTAGGCAGTGAGGGGGCAAGAAAACAGCATATGGGGCAGATCCCCAATATATTCTAAATTACAGGGGCAAACCCTGTCCCCATATGGAGTGCCATTTCGTCTCCCCCTAAGTACCATAGTGGGGAGCAGGTCAAAACGGAGAAGTGTCAAAGCCCTGCATAGATTGGGGGCTTCAATTGTCTCCAAGTACAACTCACAGGCCAAATCATTCTTAAACAGACAATAAAACGGAGCGCATTTCAGTACCTGAATAGATCCCAAATCGGCTTGATCCACCAACTGCTTAGTAACTAGCCTTCACCTCTCAGTGGAAGGTATCCCCAATAACAAATCTGGTGAAAGACCCAAGCTAAACAACAGCTTAGAAACCCTACTCCACCAGAGCCCAGGGAGGGTCCATGTACCTGACTCCTCCAGGCAGAGACAGGGAAAGCGATCCTCAGCCATATCCATAATCCTAAACCAATAATTCAGGGGGCGAAGATGCAATGCCACAACTAGGGGCAAAGACCCTGTTTCCAGGCGTAACAGGCAAGCAGGGGTGGAACACGGGACACCCAAGAATTCTGGAGGGCCTCCAGGTTACTATCTGAGAAGCAGGCCCATATTTCAGCCTTAAACAGGGTACCCACACGGTACTTCAGCTTAAAAAGCTTCAAAGCGGGGGGAATAAACCTCCCCCCATGGTCGCCAGAACCTCAGAAGGCCCCCAATAGCTTGCTTCAATTTAAGATGGGCGGCCCTGACATGGGGGAGTCAGGAAACCTTGCTACTAACAATCAGCCCCAGATATCTATAAGACGGGACTTGTTCGAGCTTTTCCCCACCTAACAGCCAAAGATGGTTCCGAACCTGGCGCCCCACCACCACCACCACCTTGGATTTCTCAGAATTTATGGACAGTTGGGAATCCCTGCAAAAGTGGCTCACAACCCCCAGCATCCTATCCATTCCCAGCACCGAGGGTGAAAGGAGCACCATGTCGTCAGCGTACAATAAAATGCAAATTGAACGGCCCCCAACCTTAGCTGGCAAAAAGGAATCCGATTTAAGCAGGGCCACAATTCCATTAATAAAGAAATTAAATAAGAAAGGGGCCAAAACACAGCCCTGCTTAATGCCATTGGTGACAGAGACTGGATCAGAGACATGACACCCCCCCTCCAATCCTAACTCTGAGAACAGTCTGGGAGTATAACGCATGGACTAGGAAGATCAATCGCTGGTCTATGTTTGTACTGTATAATCTGGCCCATAGAATATTCCTATTGACCAGATCAAAGGCCGATCGCAGGTCAAGAAAAGACATGATCAGCCGGCCAGATCTAATTTTTACATACTTCTCTATCAAATGCCATAGAGTAAAGGAATGGTCCAGGGTCGAATGACCAGCCCGAAAACCAGCCTGCTCCTCAGGAAAATAATCCGCTGTCACCACCCAATCTTCCAATTTGGATAACAAAAATCATGCGTAGGCCTTGGCCACCACACATAGTAATGGGGCATACTGATGGGGCAAGAATTCTGAGGGGAATTCCTGTCTCCTTTTTTATAAATAGGAATCACTCTACTAATATTCCAACCAGCCGGGATAACCCCACAATTGCTGATGATGGTAAATAACTTAGCAAGGATAGGGGCCCACCAGCCCAAGTTGTGCTTGAACAGATCAGCCAGGATTCCATCAACCCCGGGAGCACGTTTAGACTTAAACTTGGCAAGCAGGAGACGGACTTCCTCAGGATCAATAGGGGGCCAGAGAGGGAGGGCTGAAAGAGACTCCTGGTTAAGAGCAGCGGTATTGGGCATCCTAGAAAAAATCCCTGAGAAATAGGACTGCCAGACACCCCAATCCAGAAGACCCTGCCCAGGAGGGGGTCTGCAGCTTTTTTGATCAGAGCCCCAAAACAGGCCTGGTCATGATCACGAACTGCAGTAAGCACTAAGCAGTGCTTGCCAGGCCTTCAGCAGCTGGATGGCTTTCTTCTTAACTTTGAGTAATGTTTTATATCCGTGCTTATTGGTGACATAGAGGGCAGCTGCGGCTGCAGAGGAATCTGCCCCGAAGGCTCTAGCACGCCTTCTGAGCCGAGGCCTATATTCTAGGCATTGCTTGTCAAACCACTTGGGGGCACCAGAGGGGAGAAAGGCTGGTGGAGAAAACCAGTTCCCAGCAGCCAGGTGGACCCCAAATTGCTCCAGCAGGTTTGCAAAGAGCACGAAGTATACAGAGAAAGACGACTGCTGAGAATCCAGGAGAAGAAGTTTCAACTGAACAAACTTGTCCTGAGTGTAAAGCCCAGAACAAGCCCTGCCGATCTTATCAGACCACCGTAGTCAGGGCACTGTATCAAATGAGCTACTGCACAGGGGAGGACAAGCCCATCCACAGCTAGGCTGGTATCCATGGGGGGGGGGGGGGGGGGGGGGGGGCAAAAACTAGAACACTAGGGAAGTGATCACTAAGCCCCTCCATCAGAACTGAAAAATCCAGGCAGCATTCAAAATAAGTGTCCTGGATGCAAAAATAATCAATGGTACTTTTGCCAGCATGAGAAACAAATGTAAAATGACCCAACTTATCCGAGTGAGACCTTCCATTGAGTACTTTCCAGCAACCAGCATATAAAAAGGCAAGAAGTTGAGCTCCAAAAGGATTTAACTCCCCGTCCTTAGAGAGGCCGGGGGCGGGGGGGTGTGTGTCAAAAAAACCATCAGTGACATCTATATCCAGGAGCGAGACTTGCCTAGAGCAATCCACGCCAATCCTCGAATTAAAATCGCCAGCAAAATTATAGGGAAGCCCGGGAAGTCATCCTCCAAGGTAGCAGCAGGGGTGTAGCTACCATAGGGACAGGCGGGACATTTGTCCTGGGGCCCATGCTGACTGGGAGCCCATCTCTATAGTAGCTAAGTGCTCTACTAGTCTGAGGTGTTTTTGTTTTAAATCTGCCCCTGGTCCGGGCCCCCGCCAGCTTCCGCGTCGGCCCCCCTGGGCTGGAAGCGGGCTTGTGGCCTGAAGTCCCACCCCCTGATGCCTGCAGCCTCGGCCCGCCCTTGGCTGCACAGCACAGCGTGCGTGGGGGGAAAAAGCAAAGTTTTGCATGACTGCGTGTGTGCCGGGGTTTTCCTCGCATCTGCAGACGAGCAGCCCGAGGCACAGAGCAGCCCGAGCCAGGAATGGGACCGGGAGCAGCGCGCCGAGTGGAGGAGCTGCGCTGTGGTTGGGTGGAGTAGCACGTGGTGGTGTGTCTGGTCGAGCCGCGGCCCGGAACAGTCACACAGCGAGTGCCTGTGGACTGAGGGGAGCTCGAGGCCAGAGACTCAGAGTCACCCAGGGAGGAAAAGTGCCCCCCCCCCATCCCCACTGTGCTGTTCCCTTCCTATGGGGAAATGAGTGAGTCCCAACAACCCTCCCAACTCCCACTCCGTCAAAGGGAGCGGATTCCGTGGCAGTGCTGGAGCAGCAGCGGAAGAGAGCCCAGCAGCATGCACGTCCTGGCAAGCGCCTCGCTGAGCCTGCAGCTGCAGTAAAAGTCTCTGAGGAGGAGTCAGCCGCTCCGGCCCTGGAGGGATGGGGAATCAGGGACCCGACCCGACGAGGTTACAACAGACCACCAGGCGGCACTGCAGGGGAGGTTCACGGTTAGGGGCTCCGGGGAGGGGGGAAGGGAGATACGGCATCAGGAAGGGGTACCCACTCCGACTCCCACTGGAAGCAAGTCTCTCGAAAGGTAGATGCCCTCAGGATCTTGTGTGGGCTTTCTCTCGGACACCGAGAGCAACCCAGATCATCACTGGGCGGAGTAGGCAGATCCCTGGGAGGAGGGAAGAGGGTACTCACTCTTGCACGCCCAGTCACAGCCAAAAGGGGTCCAGGAAAACTTGTGCCCATAGTGGGGTCCAAGGTCCGAGGGGGGGGATTGCCATGGGGCAACGTGCTGGAGGACAGGGGGGAAGGGAAACGCCACACGTTCACACCCGAAGTCACACACAAGCAGGAAGGTGCAGTTCAGTGAAAGGGGGAGGGTACTTACATGCGCCTTTGAACCGGACACTCTGATTCACCCGGCCACACACTCTCACACTCACCCTCTCACAAACGCTCCAGATGCTCCAAGATACTCCAAGACTCTCCAAGATCCACAACAAAGCAAGGGCCAGCCTCTCCTAAGATTACCGGCAAGGAGGAGCGGGATAGCATGGCTTTTATAGTGCCCACCCCTTCTCCACAAGTGCACCTCTCGGCACTCTACAAGCCCCGCCTCCGGCCCTCCAGCTGTGCGCTGCACCGCAGCTGTGTCCCGGTTGCCCAGCAACCAGGGGCATCTGAGGGGCCGCATTATCTGCGTCTCCTGTGTCCCGGCGCTGCCTCCCATGCTGTGCGTCGGGATGCTGCAGCGCCCTCGGTTGCCTAGCAACTGGCGCAGCGCGTCTTCCGGCTGGAGCCCAGCGGCCCATGGGGAAACACCGTGCACGGGGCCCACTCCTGACATCCACACACCATGTGCTTGCTCAATCTCAGTCAGGATCGAGTGGGGGTGGTCATAGGTGGGTTAATGGTTACGGGGTTTCCCCTGACCCCCATGAGGGTGGCAGCAGCACTGGCAGATGTGGCAGTGCTGGATTGTCCCAGGCCCCCAGCGCAGAGATGCTTTGCCGTTGTGCAGCATGTCTGGTTGCCTTGGAGCGCCCGGAGGCTGGGTGGGAATGGGGTGTGGGGGTGGGAGGTGTTCAGCTGGAATGTGTGTGTGGGGGGTGAGGGGCAGGGTTATGGCACAGCAGGACATCAAGGGGGCGGGGGAAACACTGGGGAGGGGGGGGAGGGTCTGGGGTTATGGGGCAGCAGGACATCGAGGGGGTGGGGGAGACACTGGGGTAGCTGAGTACACGTTTTCTTTCCCCTGTATTGAAATTAATGTCAATTGTTAGTTGACAGTTTTATGCAATAAGGACACTGAGGGGAGGAGGGAGCGGGACAGGGGAGAGGATGGTGCCGAGGGGGGAAGGCAAGTCCGTTTCTTGTCCCTGGGCCCATTCCAACCTAGCTACACCCCTGCAAGGTAGCTATAAACTCCTCAACCTGCAACCAAAAGGTCGCAACATTGGGCCATCGGGCAGGCAAATACAAATTCAAAATTATGAACTTGCCCCCCGAAGCAGTACGAAATGCCACCGCAAGAATATTTTGAGGGGACCTAGACAGTAAGTCCCCCTGTATAGAAAGACAGGAGTTCAACAGGAACAGCAGGCCACCAGAAACCCGGCCAAACCTGGCTTCCTTAGAGGCCGGAAGGCTCCAAATCGGAAAGCCTGAAAGAGAAAAAAGAGAGGCATCCACTAACCAGGACTCCTGGACGCAAATGATATCAAACTCAGATAAAATGGATTGAACCTCAAGGTTCAATAGCCAGCCCCAACCAGAGATATTCCATGAGAGGAGCCTAAAGTTAGGCCCAGCCCGGCCCCAGACCCCAAGCTCCCCCAGTCAATCCATGGTCGCACCCCCCAGACACCGATGAGAAAGCCCACCATGCTGTGGGGACGAGGAAGAAAGCAAGGGGGAGCCAATCGGGGGGCGAGCGGACAAATCATTGCCCCCCCCCCCCTTCACCACATAAAAAAGGCGGGACAAGCCTCCCCTGCAGTGAGTCACCACAGAAACCTCCATCACCACTGGGCAGAACCTGGAACGCAGTCACGGGGGGGAATCTGGGGGGACTGGCCAAAACCGCCAAAAGCCAGGGGCGCAGCAGTTCCCTGGCTGCTATGTCCTAGATGGGGGTCCACAATGGTGTCTATAGGCCCAGCCCCATTCGCAATAAGCGATGGCCCAAGCTCAAGAACCTCAGGGGCCTGTGAAATTGCCTCACTAGGAGCATCTAAGTTAGTTGGGCTGTCCTCCCTGCTTAGCTGCATACTGCCCCTACCCAGGAGTTTATCCTGCAAATAAAATTATCTATAATAAGGTCACGCTGCATGGGGGTCAGATTGTCAAAGAAAACCTCAACCTGGGCATCATTGAATCCCAGGTCCAACGGGCCCAGGCAAGTCTCAGGCAGCCTGGAACCCCTATCTATCCCAGGAGATGGGGAGCGGCCAGCCGGCTCATCACCCCAAGGGGGGCAGGGCAATCCATTGGCTCCGGGTCAGAAGCAGGCTGTGCAGCAAGGGATCCATTACCCTTACTGCCTAGAGTCATCCCCAGAGGGGCCACAGAGGCCAACACAGCCGAAGGGGAAGAAAGAGCAGGGGAGTTACCAGTGGGATCAGAAGATCCATGGTTGATCAAAGCAGGAAAGAGGGAACAGCTGGGCTCATATGAGAAAACACGAGCTATAGAAACGCCCCACAGTCTCAGGGCACGGCTCAGTTGGAAAAGTTTGAGGACTCAGCGCTGATCATGAAAATAGACCTTTCGGTTACAAATATCCTTCGCATTCCTAACAAACACAATCTTATCAATCGCCCTTGCTTGTAACTTGGACCCAACTAGAAAAGAGAGGCTGCGGGCTATCATTTCTTTAGTAGCCCCGCTTGGCGTTATCCCGTTCCACAAAGGTCTGGCAATAAGGTGAATAGCAGCCTCATGAATAATCATAGGCCTAGCTGCAGTAATAGGAGACCCAGCTAGCCTACGGGTACCTGTCCCTGATCTGGGTTGATAGACTCGAGCCTCAGGGAGAGGCACCCCAGAGGGAACGTCATCAGCCCCACCAGCATTCACTACACCCTGCTGGGTAAGGGCAGCATCCCCCCATACACAGGGCAGAATCGCAAGGGCTTCGCAGAAGGAGAAATACCAAGCCTTCCAATAATCCCTTGCAGTTGCTGCTGAGTTTGCAATAACAGGCTGCAACAGCTCCTAGCCTGATCCTGCCAGAGAGAAACATCCCAGAGCAGCTGTCGCAGCAGAGCTTGATCAGTCCACCGGGATCGTCCAACCCTCGCCCCCCAAGCTGAGATGGAGCTACCCCNGGGGGGGGGGGGATCAGGTGAGGAACTACCAGGAGCCCCCTCCTCACCTAAAGTTGTAAACCGGTTAGAAAGCTGAATAGGGTGGGATGGGGGAGCAGAGCTTAAATTATATGCAAAATCCACGATAGGTGCCTGCTTTAAGTGGGGAAGAGACTGAGGGGCCTGAGTCGAGTTTGAAAGTCTGCCTCGTTTCTTCTCCATCGGGCAGACAAGGAGAGCAGCACACAACAGAGAAACCCAATAAACTAGGCAGGCCCCAACAGCAATAGGGGGGGACAGCCCGGCCTACGCCTAAGGCCGCCCCACTCTCCGCTTAAAGGTCCTCTGGTGGATGTGACGCTGTGGGGAGAGCCCCTAGGGCAGGGAAGCCAGCGGGAGCCTGACCCTGTTCAATAAGGGGGGGAGACACCAGCGCTGCGCACGTCCGCAAATTCCCCCCTACGAAATTCTTCAGGTCACCAGCAGCGAGGTGAGATAGGGCGCTTCTTGCGGTCCCCTCAGCCGGGGCTATAATAGGGCATCCAACTAGCCACCCCACAGACAGTCAACCGTACTTGCAATAGGGGGGGCGCTGGCCAAGTTCCCCTAGTCAACGCAAATCTCCACTGGGCTAACCGCTCCTCCAATCCTCGGCGGGCACTCTTCCACACCACACTGCGTCCCCAGCCAACGGGCTCAGCCAACGGGCGACACCCTTTGGATGTCGCCCTTCGGCTGGCGCCCAAGGGGGCCCCAGCCCCTGAATAAGCAGTACCTGGGGGGAGGGGACACAGTCACCACAGCTGTAGATGATCCCAGCAGATTGTATAGCTAGTGTTCTCCCAGCTCCCTCCTGCAACCCTCAGGGCTGACCCTTCCTTATGGAGGATAGGTATTTTCCTTGTAGAAGCTGGTATCTTCCTAATGTCCAGGGAGTTAGACGCTTTCTCCCTCCTTGTTTTCTACAACACAAACCTCTCCTGTAGCTCTTCACAACTCACACTCTTCAGACTAAACTGCCTTCTTCTCCTGAAGTCAAGAGCAAACTGACTTCTTTTTCTGTCTGGCTCAGTTTTCTAACTGGGTTAACCTCAAATAGACACGGTCCCTGCCCTAGGGCTTACAATCTGAGAGACGGGGAAGGGGGGGACAGAGGGAGAGACAAGGAGTGTAACATTCACAAGGATGCGAAGTCCCAGGTGCACGCGCTTGGCTTAGTTACATCAAGAATGATGGCTGGCTGGTCCGTGTGGTGAGGATATGAGTACACAGACCTTAGGTAACAGATTGTACTGGATGGAAGGTATCAGCAGGAGTTAGGTGAGGGGAGTGAGGAGTCGGGGAGGGCAGAGCGGAAGAGGTGGGTCTTGAGGAGGGATCTGAAGGTACTAGGCGGATGTGGGCAGGGAGGGATGTCACAAAGAGCTACTGGACTATAGGTCTAACAGATATGTAAAGCTAAAGGTTAAACATGGATGTAATGTTAAGAACTGACAACTCACTTCATGTAATCATGTAATGTAAAACTGAGAGATGCAGACTCAATCCAGGAAATGGAGAGAGACAAAGAC
>QEPC01007324.1:298718-330467 GCA_003113815.1 Sphenodon punctatus
CACACACACACACACACACACTGCTCTCTCTCTCTCTCTCTCTCACACACACACACACACACACACACACACAGAGCTCTGGGTGTTCCATTTCTGTGGTTGGAGATCTGACTGGAGAGGGGAGGAACTTGGTTGGGAGCAGTCTGTGGGGGAGGGCTAGCTGGGAGGCTGGCACTGGGTTGATGTCACACATCTTGCTGCCAACAGGGACGGTTACTATTTTTAGCTCTTGGATAATCAGCATCCTCCAGACCAGACCCCCAGAAACAAAACCACACTCCTGAGGCCCCCCAGCCCAACCAGTTCAGGGGAACATCTAGCCTGATATAAATAGCCCTGACCTTGCCTGATGCCGAGATGCAGCTGCCTCTGGGGTGGGGGTGGTTGTGTTTATACAGGGATACTGAGGTGCGTCTGGCTCTGGGGAGGGATTGGAAGTGCGCTTTGCATTACACACTCCTGCCCTGTTCTAGTAGCTTCCTTTTGAATTAGTGCCCAGCACGTCCCGGGAACAAGAGCTTCTTTCAGACAAATTCCCGGAGCAGAAAAGCCACCGTGAGCTGGACTTTCCATTTTCTGAAATCTCCTCCCTACTCCACAATGTAAACTCTGAATAACCAGAGCCTTCCCAGAGCTGACTAGAGGGGAACGGTCTCCCATCCGATTCCCTGATGCCCGCCTGAGCAAGCCAGTCCCAGATTGGAGCCAGTGCCCCCTAGAGGGGAAAGACCCTGGATCCTATGCCCTGATGCCAGTCCCAGATTGGAGCCAGTGCCCCCTATAGGGAAAAGCCCCACATCTCTTTCCCTAGCACTCCCCTGAGTCAGCCAGTCCTGGATCAGAGCCAGCGCCCGGATCCCAATTCCCAATGCCTCAGGGCCTGAGTCAGTCAGTCCTGGATCAGAGCCAGCGCCTTCCCACAGGTTGGAGCCCTAGAGGGGAAAGACCGTAGCTCCTAATCCCCATCCGAAAGATTTATGCTCTTAGAATTGTAAATCTTTAAGCGAATTCATGGGTCCGATTGTTCCTGCCCCCATGTTAATCACATAATTACTAATTAACTGTTACCTAACTCAAAATTAATTACTTCTGAAAAAGCTGAAACTATTCATATGAAAATATTATTTAAGTAGAATTAAAATTAGCAATAACCACTATTAATAATGATATTATGAACCCCTCTCCCTGGGTTCCTAAATTGTAAGCCCCCTGGGGCAGAGACTGGTCTCAATTAATGACTGAACAGTTCCAGGTACATTGCTGGCTCTGTATAAATACTTAATAATAAAAGAAAAATTGTAGTCTAATGTTCTCCAACATGTTTCTGTAATTGTGATATACTAGACCAGGGGTGGGCAACGTTCCCAAGCTCAAGAGTCACATACCAAAATTTTTATATCACCAAGAGCCATAAGATGCATTACATCACTGCTTCCCCAATCCTCGCCCCCGCCTACATCCCTCACATCATAGCTCTAGCTCTCAGGCAGTCTGATGGATTTGGGCAGAGCAACAGCAGTGCAGTGCATGCTCCCCACCCCCCTGCTTGCTGCTCCCATCACCCCCCAGGAAAGTCCAGTGGCCAAAATGTGGCTCACCTTCTCCTGCTCCCGAGGGAGCTACATGGACACGCCCATACCTTCCCCCAGTCTGGCGAGAGCCACAGGACGGGAGTTACTGCAAGTGGCAAGCCGCCATAGGCTCACCTCTGTGCTATATCTATATATTACAGCAACACAGAATAGGAATAATCGTCCATATGTATGAACAATAATATTGCCTATAGTAATAATCGTGGCCATATACCTAGTAGTTTTTCAGTTAAATAGGTTTGTATTTATATTTTTGTAATTATAATTAGGGCTACGAATTTGTCATGGAGATTTTCTTAAAGAGTCACGAGTTGGTCATGGCAGGAATGAGAAAAAGTCACGGAAAACTAATGGGTAATTAAAAAAAAACTTTTATTCAATATTGTATGTTGTAACACCGCCCCCCCCCCCCCCCTTAGATTGTAAACCCAGGGATTGTAAAGCCCTTTGAAAGCCCCAGGCTTAGATTGTAAGCCCAAGCAGGGGATAAAGGCAGAGGAAATGCTGCCGTCTCCTCCTGGGCGCCTCTTGAAGCTCTGACAACAGTAACGTTCTCTGCCTCTGATCCCGCCGCCACACCGTGCCGCGCTGCCACTTGACCACGCCCAAAGAAATGTCCACAAGAAACAACCCTGAGGAGGGGTTTGGAGCTCCAGGGAGAGGCCGTGGCTTTACCCGGCGGCACCCAGCGTGCTAGTCTCGCCGGCTTCTTGCCGTGCCGCCACGTCCCCACAGCCAGGGAGGGGTTTGGAGCTCCAGGGAGACACGGTGGATCTTCTTAGTGCTCTTCTCAGCAGCTTCTTGCCGGCTTTGCTCTTCAGTTTGGGGGAAATCTCGAAAAACTTGGGGAAATCATGGAAGTCATGAGAAGATCTCAAAAGTCATGGAGGGAGGCAAAAGTCACTAAAAACGTGACTATATGGTACCTATATAGTGGGATAGTTTAAATATGAATAATTATCATGCATATTAATAATGGTCATAATTTTAATAGCACTTTGTCATTAGTTTAATGTTTACATTCATATAATATATTGGACCCAATCCTAAACACTGCACAACACAGTTTGTACAACCTGCGTGCAACTCTCACGCATCCGTTGTATAGGGAACATGGCAGGCACACAAACTGCACACAGCTTGTGCACACACACATGCATGAGTCTAGGATCAGCCCCACTGTGTCTACAATGCATTATGGAAGTAGCAACATCAATATGTATTATCAATATTAACATCAATATTAACAATATTGTGCATATTAATACTGGTAATTTTAACATTGTTTTCAGTGAAAGATTACATTCATCTATTATTATAAAATTATAATTCTCTTCTACCTAATATATAATGAACACAATATGAATAACCCTGTTAATTATTAATATTACTGTTAATTATTTTGGCAGTATCTTTTAAAACTGAAATACTGGTGGATTTAAACAATAAAACATGACAGAGAAACATTTCATCTCTTTATTGTATCTTGTTTCTGCTTATAGATATATGTACAGTTCATTTTATATTTATGGAGTCCAATGCATATATAAAAAATAATTCCCACAACACATTATTTTTGGTTACTTCAAAGGCAAAAAGCAGCTACTTCTCTCTATGCTAATAAAAATGACACTAATTAGGAAGTAGTGATAGGTGTGTATACATATTTAAAATGTCAAATAAAGAGGCCGGTACATTTGCAGAAGCATACAACTAAATTCTAACCCAGGAAAAGGTGTCATTGCCTTTAAGAGTATGGCTTTGGCACTAGACAATATTACCTTTAAGATCATGGCTGCTGGACTTTCTTTTGAAATAAGAACCGCCTGCACAAATAAAAACAATCTGAGCAAATCTGTGTCTTACTTGCCTTTGAGAAAGGGAAATTTGAGACTTTACCTTTAAGACTCTAGCAGAGGAGGATTTATATCTCCCAAACAAATAAGTTCTTAAAGGCATGGTGCTCTTGCATGGAGATGACTAATTTTTATTTATTTATTTAATTCCATTTATATGCCGCCCCCTATGCCTACGGCATCTCGGGGAGGCTTCCAACATTTTTCCAGAGAGCAGATGATTATTACATTTAAGGCCTTAGTAGGGAATGATTTATTACCGCCATATAAATATATTCCTTAAAGGCAAAGTTCTCTTCCATTAAGGATGTATTTCAAGCAAGAGAAGGAAATTGATGGATCACTTTTAAAAGCTAAGCAGGGAAAGATTTTTAACCTTCAGACAAATATGCTCTTTACAAGACAGATTCCCTTTCAATATTTCAGGAAAGAGAGAAAATGAACACATTATCTTTAAGAACTTAGCAGGGAAAGATTTTTTTTAGCCTCTGAACAAATGTATTAAAAAGGCACAGGGTTCCTCTTTTGTGGAAGATATTCCAGCAAGTGGCAAGATTGTGCACAGTATCTTTAAGACACTTGCAGATAAATACTTGAATCAAAGGCAAGGTTCTCTTGCACCATGTATGCAACTTTCCAAACCTAACAAAGTGAATTCATTAGCTATCTTAGCAGACAATGATTTTTAAGCTCCGTTAAAAGGCAAAGTCCTCTTTTCCCAAGGATGCTATTTCTTCAATGAGGCAACAGTGCTGTCATTACCTTTAAGGCATCATAAGGTTTCTAAAAAACAAAACTAAACAAAAAAAACAAACCTCCAGGAAGATATTTACTTATTAAGGCATAAATTCCCATCTACAAAGGATGCTATTTTCAAAGCTATCAAAGTAATTTAATTCCTTTTCATTCCCAGATAATGACATCCTTAGTCTGCAAACAAAAAATATTAAAGGCAGGGGCTATCTTGCTGCCAGTGATAACATGAATTTGTTCCCTTCGAGAACCTGGCAGGTGAGGATTTTTGTTAACCTCCAAACAATTGTTTTAATTAAAGACTGGGGCTTGGTTTAGCAAGCCAGTTTTTTCATGAGGCAGTGACATGCAATCATTCTCTTTAAAGTTCAGGCAAATGTTTTTGTTTTTTATAATCCAAACAAATTTGGTCTTTATTAAAGGGGAAGCTTCATTTCATCATGGACGGGACTCAAAGGTAACTCTATGGGAACCTTGCCTTTAAGACTCCAACAGACAGGCATCTTTCAATTCCAGGCAAATATGTTCCTTAAACTCTCTCTTTCACAGATAGTGGCAGAAAGGCACCGAGCGTGAGAGGCAAGGGAGGGAGCCAGAGGAGATAAAGTCACCAAGGAGAGAAGGCGGTGTGTGTGCAAGGAATAAGGGTTCAAATATGAGGAAGGAGATTCATGCGCGCGAGAGAAAGAGATGAGTGTGCAAGGGGGAAAAAGAGGGACCTGAGCATGCAAAGGAGGAAAAAACAAAGAGCCAGTTGTGCAAAGGATGGGGTAATTTGTTCCAAGCAGGGGAAAAGGCTACATGAGCAAAGGACAGAGAAAAACAAGCATGTGAGGAGAGAGGGAAAGAGAGGGGTGGAAAAAGGCATACAAGTGTGCAAGAGGCAGATGAGTGTGCAAAGGAAAGAGAGAGAGAGGAAAGTGAACAAGTTTCTCCCTTTCCTTCCTAGTCATTCTTCTCATTCTCATTTTGTCCATCCCTTTCCTCCTCCCTCCCCCCAGCCCCTATTCTGCAGGCAAGGATCCATCCCCCCACACCCATTCCTCCCTCCATCCCATGTTCCGTCCCATCCCTCCCTTCCCCTTCTGCCTAACCCTGGATGAAGATGAGCCGTGCTGAATATACCAAATCGGCAAGGTAGACCAGCAAGTTCACGGCTGTCAGTACCGCCACCCCAACGAGCTGGTCCCAAGCGCAGAAGTGATAATTCGAGCAGTTGCGGTTGGGCTGCCCTCCGTGCTTCCTGTCAAATTTGTAGAGTGGCCATATGACGGTGGCTGTGGCATAGGCCAAGACGGCCAGGAGTGTGTAGCCACTCAAAAACTTGTTGAAGGCACATGGCAGCCAACCGGTACACTCCCCCACGCAGAGGATAATGACTGCCAACGAGAGGATGAAGAAGATGCAGTAGACTGCCAAGCACCACTTGAGGGCCGGGTAGCTGTCATATGACACTGGGTTGCTGATGAAGACAAAGATGATGCAAGCGATGAAGGTCTCTACCACCTTCAAGAGACCTGGGACAGTAGCCATGTAGCCAGTCACCTCTCCTGGCTTGGCTTTGGTCATGGTGACCTCCACAGCATAGACCAAGGTGGTGAGGCAGGAGAAGACAGTGGCAGCGATTCGGTAGCCCCGTTCCTCGGAGGAGAGGCCTTGGACTTTTTGGATGTAGGTCACTGGGTAGATGACCGAAGCGGAGAGGCACATGAGGGTGGCGTACATGGCAAAGGTGATGGGGAAATTTTTCCAGGAGATGGGCATGCGATGCTGGAAGCCCAAAACTTCAGCCAGCAAGATGACTATGGTGACAGCGAAGCAAAAACACCAGGAGAAGAGACACCAGTCACCGTCACTGTGATGCTGAGACCAGGCGCCACGGTGCACCACCAGGCTGAAAGTGACACAGGAGAAGAGCACCTCCAAGAGGCGGACGATGCCCAAATGCGAGGTCAGCACTGAGGTGTTGGCCACCGGCTTAGAGCGAACCACAGGCATGGTGAGATACGCTGCAGGGAGAGAAAGAGAGGCAAGGTCAGCAGAGGGTGGGGCATGTGAGGAGGGGAGCAGGGGAGTAAGGGGTGTAAGTCAGAGGGAGAGAGAGGGAATGGGTCAATAGAAGGGAGTCAGATCAGCAGTGGGAGGAAAAGACTGAGGGAGAGGGGCAGCAGAACAGAGAGGGAAGGTTAGCATGGAGGGGAGGGACCCCCACATCATCAGAAAGAGAGGGGGGTCTGGAAGAGAGAAAGGGTGGAGGGAAGGCTTTCTGGAAATGTGGGGAGGGATGGAAAGGAAAGACAGGAGGGTAAAGCACCTACTGGAAGGTGGTGAAAGAGAAGAACGTATGAGAGAGAGCACCAAGAAGAAAGGAAAACGGAGGGTGAGACACTGAAAAGGAGGGAGCATGGAAGGAGAGAATGCAGCTATGCCAAGAAGAGAGGAGGAGAGTGAAGCAGAAAAGAAACAGAGGGGAAAAAAGATGGGCCGGGGGGGGAGGGGGGAGAGAGAGAATGTAAAACGTGCAGAGAAAGATTCCAAAAAGAAGGACGCATGAGAGAGACAGAGAAAGAGAGAGAAAAGGAAACTCACCCAAGACCAGCAACCCCTGCTATTCTAGCCCTGCCCACACCCCAGCTCCTCTGCCACTGCCCCTCAATCCCCCACGTCTGAGAAGAACCTTGTCATGCTCACACCACTGCTCCGATTCCAGCAGACAGAAGGGAGCAGCGATGGTCACTCCCCCAAAGAGATCGGTGTTATCCTCAGTGGGGTTTGCTGGGAAGAGTTGGAGGGGTGGGCCTGGGAGCAGGACTCCTGGGAGGGGAGGGGGAGCTAATGGGTTGGAGCAGGAGGTATCCGGACATCTGAGTTCTCTGGGCGGGCAGGGACTCCTACCCCAAGCGCTATGTTTGGGAGGGAGGGGGATCCTGGAAATGCAGGGCCAGGGCAGGGGTGCGGCCAGGACTGGGGCTGGGAGGTGGAGAGAGAGGAGAAGCCGGCATTGTTTTCCATAAAAGGCCTGGAGAGAAATCCTGTCTTGGCCAAACTTGGACAAATGTTTCCAATCTCAGAGCTGAGCAAGCTACTCCCCATTCCAGAAAACCTGGGCATCCTGGCTCTCAGCCCTCCTGTTCTAGCCCATTAGCCCGCACCCTCCTCCCAGAGAACCCAGGCGCCTTGGCTCCCAGCCTCCCTACTCTAACTCACTAGCATCCACCTTTCCACCCAGACGACTGCCCCCACCCAAAGCAGTGGTGCAAACATCCGCTGTGAAACCACAAGACTAATTTGTCAGTTGTTTTTAAACCTGAGGCTGCTATTGTCATGATACACACACACACACACACACACAGCCAGCAGGGGACCGCGCGACACACAGGGTGTTTTTAGACAAACACCTCCCCACCCATCATGCATGTTGCAGGGTTGCATAGGGTGCTAATGTGGCCCTGCAACATGCATGATGGGTGGGGTGGCACTGGTCTAAAAACACCCATCCGCACAGACACCCTCACACCTGCACGCCTCTTTCACACACACACACCCCTACACAGACCTACACACTCACTCCCCACCACACACACACTCACTCCCCCAATCCCTCCATGATCACCCACACAAACACACCCTACACTGAGTGCACACATTTTCCAGGTCACACACCCACACACAGTCTCATTACAGTCAGGCAATGTTTGCCCCACGCAGTTCCCTCAAATCCCCCAACCCTCCCCTGGAGAGAAAACAGAGGTGATTTTGTGGGTGACACCCCAGGAAATGGCTCTGGCATACAAACTGTACGCACAGAGGGGGTAGCCCTGCCCCCTAATCTGGCCACTGGAAGAGCTTCAGAACAGAGACGAAACCCAGCCCATGGGGGAGACATGGTCACCCCAACATGGAGAGGGGCAGCCGGTTTGCTGAGCAAGTTGGATCCCTTGTCCCCAAAGCAGGTTCCAAACGTAACTGGGGCTTATGACACTGCCCCCCCCCCCCCGGAACATAACAGAGGGAAGAGCAAGGACCCTCTCAGTGGGCACCAGTGTGGGCCTCCCTCCAGGGCTGTTATCTCAAGAACCCACTCCTCCCTGCAGTGGCAGAGCAAGGCTGGAGTGGGTTCAGGCTTAGGGGCAGGGCCATCAGCCCTCCCAAGGCTCCCGGTCAGCCTCAGCTTCCCACTAGAAAGGTTGTGGCGCCGCCTTGGCTCCCAGTGAGCCCCACCCCCCAGGGGCAGTAGCCCCACCAGGAAGGACGTTTCAAGTGTTGTTGGGGCCAGCACTCCGCCCTTGCCCACTCTTGGCAGAGCCTCTGCGTTCGGCCCGAGTGCTGCTCGGAAATGGTCAAAGTGGGTGTTGGCCCTGCTCCTCCTTCGCCCACTCTGACTATTTCCTAGTGACGCTCAGGCTGCTTGCAGAGGGGCCCCAGCTCAATTGAGCCCCCTTGCGCCATGTACACCCCTGCCTACACAAGCAGCCGGGGCACCCCAGAATCCAGTGGGCAGGGTGGGGCGCGTCCTGGAGACAAGGGGCCATGAGGGCAGGTTTGGAGGGCAAGGCATAGTGTGGTGCAAGCTGCCTGAGGGGGCACCCCACAGCCGGGCCATGTGGGATGGGTGGCACCAGAAACTGTAATATGAAGTTAGGATTGCGCAACCCTCCTGATACACACCCTCCTTATTACACACACAGCCTCCCTCCTTGTTACACACACACACACACCTCTTTGCTATACAAGCACACACACAGCCGCTCTCCTTGTTACACACATACATGCTAGCAGACGTGCACCCCCGCCGCCCAGTTCCGTGCATGCACTCCCTGTGGGAAGGGGCTTGATTGTATGTGGGCTGTCTTCCTCTCCCTGCATCTTGGGGGATTGGTACCATCTGCTTTCCCCTTCAGGTACAGCCTTTACAGGGGGTCAAGCTTCCTGGAGGTGGCAGCCATCAGGCGGCGGCCGACTGGCCACGGTGTTCTACTGTTGCCATCTTACTGGTGTTGCTTTTAGCCCTTCCTTATATTACTGCTTTGGTTTTGTGCATTGTATTTTTATGAGGCTATGTTTGTATTTTATGGGGATTTGTCATGGGTCGGGTGTGTGTAGTAGTTTGGGCAAACTCCCTCGGGTGAGAGACAGGGGAGTGGGAAGGGGGCAGGTTGTGTAGCTTTATAGTTTAGCCATGGCCCCTCTGTGAGGGGGGTATAGGTTGGGGGAGGGAATTCCTCTAAGTGAGAGTTGGAGGAGTGGGAGTGATGGGTTGGGTTGGTGGGGGGTTGCAAGGTGGAGAATGCATTTTATATGTATTTTTAATTGATGTGTTAAAAGGTGATTTAGGGCGTGAATAGTTTGCTGGGGGTAGGGTATACGCACAACCCCGCACTGAGTGGGCAACCAGGGTATGGACTTGTGGGGTGGCATTTTACAAGTTTGTACCAGGCACAGAGAAATGATGCTTGGGCCCTGCCCTGTTGTACAAACACACACACACACACACACACCACCTTCTCCCCCCCCCCCCCCCTTCCTCCAAACACACCCTGTCATTTCATACACAGAATCCTTGCTCTATTACATGCACATGCAAACACCCATGTCTCTCTCTCACACACACACTCCTCTTATACCCACCCCATCCCCACCCCTTTACACACACACACACACACACACAAAAACATCCCTCTGTGTCCTGCATGTGCCACACGCACACACCTGTTTGTCTCTCCCACACATACAGTCCCGTTATATTCACTCCTGTCCCCACCCTTACACAAATACACACACATAGGCCCATAACTTATATACACTCCCATCTCCACTCCATTACATGCACACACACAATCCCTGCCCTACACCTCTCTTTGTCCCATACATATGAACATTTGGAAAGTTGGACATTTGGAATTCTGGATAGGAAGATTTTAGAAAATATGAATGCAAGCTTGTACCATTGCATTTTTTCCATTAACAGATGATAACATAGTGTGACAGTTTCATTTGAATAACAATCTCACACATACATAGTCCCTGTCCCATTACACACAGAATCACTGTATGTGCCCACCTCCCCCACGGTCGTTATTCCCTGCCCCGTTATGCACACAGAGTCATCATGTAATGTACACACCCACATACCCCTCCCTCAGACCCCTAATACACCCAACAACATCTCCCACCTCCCTGAGGTCCCCAGGACAGGAGACGCCAAGCTAAATAGCTTCTCTCACCCCTCCCAGCTGGCTCTCCCCAAACACACAGAAGACTGTGCTAATACTGGGCAGGGGGTGACCCACCCACACACAGAGCATGGAACCCACAGAAATATTGCACAATGGAGTCACCAGACACACACACACTACAGGCGAGAGAACCCAGGAGTCCTGGCTCCCATCCCCCCAGCTGGAACCCACCAGCCCCCATTCCCTTCCCAGGGACTCAGGAGTCCTGACTTCCAACCCCGCCCCCCTGCTCGAACCCACTAGCCCCCACTCTCCTTCAGGAGAACCCAACCGAAGGGTCCAGTCTGGGACTCACGCGTGGGCGCTGGAGGGAGCCGGTGCTGCAGGGCAGACGGTTGAGTTTGGATCTCTGGGTGCGGCTCAGGGAAGGAAGGAATGAGACAGAGAAAGGGAAGGAGGGGGCGGGGTGGGGCGGGGCAGGAGAAGTGTGCGTGAGGCACGGACTGACTAACGCAGACAGCCTAAAGCAAAGGAGCATAATATACTACACACCGGCCCATTGACACCCACGCTCCCATCGCACCCCCCTCTCTCTTACACACACACACACACCCTTACCTCACACACTCTCACATACATTTGCCAGTTTCTCCGTTACGCCGCCCTTCATCACATCTCAAGATCTCATTCACACACACGCTGATACACAACACACACACCCCTCTCTCTCTCTCTCGCACACACGCACACACACACACACACCCCTCTCTCTCTCTCGCACACACGCACACACACACACACACCCCTCTCTCTCGCGCGCACACACACACACACACACACACCCCTCTCTCTCTCGCACACACACACACACACACAGTGGTTCTTACAGTGGGGGTGGGCACAGAAGGCATTCGGGAGGCACAAAGAGGGTCGCAGCTGGCAAACACTGACCTAGCTCTACACTCTCACTGAGCTGGGGCAAGCTCCAAAATAATGGGGTGACAGGAAGGAGGGAGAGGGGAGTGAAAGGAGGGTTGGAAGGGGAAGAGAAGGAAGGGGGGTGTAGCGAGGGCGGGGGTTGCAACTATCACAGACAAGCAGAAAGGGAGGAATGATTAACTTTTTTTTTTTTGAGAACTGCTGTCCTACACACACTGATATACCCACCTGCACGTTCATACACACACACACACACACACACACACACACAAATTACTACACTCTCCTGTGCACTCATGGACAGACACACACACACACACACCAAACTCGCACACACCATATCTTCACCCACACGCACATACATTAAAATACACTGAGAACATAAGTGCTAGACTGGGTTAGACCAATGGTCCATTCAGCCCAGCATCCTGTCTCTGGGTGTTTTCAGATGTTAGGGGGCCGCTTGGCCCCGTACCGAAAGCAACCCATTCATTCCCCGCCGGGGTCACCCCGTCATGCCATATCAGACGTGCCGGGGGATCCTGGCGGGGAATCTGGGAGGGGACGGGGCCACGCGGCGCAACATGCAGCCACACGGCCCCGCCCCCTCCACGCACCCCGCCGCCCGCCCTCCGGGGAGACGGGCGGGCGGCGGGGCCAATGTGGCCGCCGCGTTGGGCCGGATGCGCCGTGGCCCGGGATCCCGTCGGGGATCCTGGGCCGTGGCAACCGGCCAGACGTTACTTTTTTTGGTCCCCGCTGGGGATCTTTTTGACCACGCTTCCCGGGACATTCCCCCGGCTAGCCCGGGAAGCGTGGTTCAAATTGACCCCATGTGCGGATTGACCGTGGCGAACATCTGGCGGCCGCCAAACAGACGTTTGAGACACAGTGACCACAGGTGGGTATTATTATTATTATTATTATTATTATTATCAAACATTTATATAGCGCCAGCAGTGTACCTGGCACTTTACAAAGTAATAAAATAGACACGGTCCCTGCCCCTAGGGTATTCACCGTGGTTCACTGTGATCTCGTAACGTCTGAAAATACCCTCAGATGGCGGCCAATCTTAGTTGCTTGGGAGAAGTCCCCAGCAGGTCCCAATGGGACGATCCATTCCCTGTTGTTCATGCCCAGCTCCTGACAGTCAGAGCGTACATCCCCCAAACCTACTTGGCTAACGTCTGTTAATGGACCTACTCTCCAAGAACTTATCCAATCCTTTTTAAACCCAGCTACGCTACTGGCCTTGACCACCCCCCTGGCAAAAACTTCCACAAGTTAATTGTTCATTGTGTGAAAACAATTTTATTATTTTTTAATCTGCTGCCACTTAGTTTCATGGAGTGTCCCCTAGTTCTAGTACTATTTGACGGGGTAAATAATCACTCCCTATTTACTCATTCCACGCCACTCATGGTTTTATAAACTTTTTCATATTCCCTTTCAGTTGTCTTTTCTCCAAGCTGAAGAGCCCTAACCTATCCAGCCTCTCTTCGTATGGAAGCCATTCCATACCCATTCTTTCCATAGTTCTATGTCTATTTTGAGATGAGGAGACCAGAACTGCACACAGTATTCAAAGTGTGGTCGCACCATAGATTTATATAGAAACATTATGATATTTTCAGTTTTAATCTCTATCCCTTTTTTAATAATTCCTAACATTGTTTGCTTTTTTGACCTCTACTGCACACTAAGCTGAGGATTTCAGTGTATTGTCCACAATGACTCCAAGATCCTTTTCCTGAGTGGCAACCCCTAATTTAGAACCCAGCATTGTTTACATATAGTTTGGATTATTTTTCCCTTTGTGCATCACTTTGTACTTGTCAACATTATATTTAATCTGCCATTTAGTTGCCCACCCAGTCCACAAGATCCTCCTGCAATTCCTCAGTCTGCTTGGGTTTTAACTATCTTGAATAACTTTGTGTCATCTGCAGATTTGATCACCTCACTCTTTACTCCCTTTTCCAGATCATTAATGAATATATTAAACAACATTGATCCCAGTGCAGATCCCTGGGCACTCCACTATTTACTTCTCTCCGTTGCAAAAATTGGCCATTTACTCATACCCTTTGTTTCCTATCCTTTAACCAGTTACTGATCCACGATAGGACACTACCTCCTATCCCATGACTATTTAATTTCCTCAAGACTCTCTCATGAGGAACCTTGTCAAACACTTTCTGAAAATCCAAATACGCTATATTGACCAGCTCACCCTTATCCACGTGCTTATTTACACCCTCAAACAATTCCAATAGATTGTGAGGCACGACTTCCCTTTGCAAAATCCATGTTGACTCTTCCCCATTATGTTGTGTTTATCCATATGCCCAGTAATTCTGTTCTTCACAACAATTTCCATCAGTTTGCCTAGCACCGATATCAAGCTGTATCAAGTTGGCATAAGGCTTTTAGGCCTGGGGGTGGGGGGACTGGTCAAGCAACCTTGTTATTTTGATGTTTTGTATCATCTGTTATATTACTAACCTCTCTCTAGGATGCAGTCAAAGAGGTGAGGATGTTTGCTGGCATTTGTTAGATTAGCCAATACAAATATTTTACAAATATTAATACCATATTTTTTAGGTTAGAACCTTTATTGTTCATGAATAATAATGATTAGAATATAGGGCTAAATCTGTATTTCCACCCAAATCAGACATGCCTATAAAGGTAGCTGGTCCGGTCCATAGCTTTTGCACAAAGCCATTCAACACCCTAGACCCCAGTGCAGCAGAGAGGATAACAAGGTGAGCTTATTCCTGCCAGTAGGTCACTACTCCTACCTCATTTGAGTCTGGCCGGCTCAAATTGGGTGTAGTTCTTTTACTTTCTTCCTAACATAGAAATCTTCTTAGTTTATGTGTTAGAATATTTGTCTCCATTTAAAATAAGTTTAATGGGTCTGAATAGGTTTTCTTTCTTTCTTTCTCTTAATACTATTAGAAAGGGTTAATAAGTTGTTTCAGATTACTTTGTAACCACAATTTATTTCTTGTAACTAGAAAGCTCTTTCTTTTCTGCATCGTTAAGGTGACTGCATGTAACCACACCCTCATATTTCCTGTACTTCATCTTGCTTGCTTTTATCCAGCTCTGGTGTGTGCATAGGCTGCCGTCTGAGGCAGGGAGGGCAATAATGGGTGCCCAGCACAGAAGCAGAGTCTCTTCTTCCTCCACACTCGACCCCACCGCAGAGCAGGTTTGCAGGGGGCTCTGGGGTGGAAAAGGGCTTCTCCAGGTGGAGATGGACAGGGGGTAGCCTCCTCCAGGCTGTGGGTCGTGCAGGCAAGGCAACCCAATGGCAGTGGGGGGAGGGGGCACCATGACAGAGGGGACAGGCTGCGAACAGAAGCCCCCAAAATCTGTCACCCTAGGCAGGTGCCTATGTTGCCTGCCCCTAAGCCTGACCATGCTCTTATTTCCTGCACAATCACATACATTCCCTAGTCTCTCCCCCCACCCCAATACACCTAACTCACACCTTTTATCTCCTACACACACATTCTCTCGCTCCCTTTCACTCACTCTTGGTGTTTTTAAACAAGACGAGTCCACTCATGACCCCCACCAACCATGCATCCAACTGCTTGTGTGAAGGTGGGAGCGCACTCCCGTGAACCACACAGCAGTCACTCATGGTCCCACACGGAGCATTTCCAAAAAAATTAAAAATAAATCAGCAGTGCTCCATGTGCGGTCAGCCACATGTGTGGAGGCTGCCTCTATGGCCAGGAGCTGCCCATGTGAAGCACTCCCTGCACACATCATATGCGTGGGCACCCCACAGCCATGCCACTCAGTGACCACGGACCCCTTGCCCACCTTGTTCATTTAAAAACACCCACCCTCTCACACGCATAGTGAAACCTCTCCCCCAGTCACCACAAGACTCACCCACCCACTCAGATTCTTCAGTTGCCCTGGCCCCTCCAGCTCCCACAGCAAGATACACATGGCCTCACTGTCACACAGGCCTAACAAGAGGGAGGTGGTGGGGATACAATTGTACAAGCCCCCCAAACTCAATGGGACGGGGTAAAACTACAAGAATTTTCTCTCAATATACAATAAAATATGGTGAGTAAAATATTAATTGTAGGTAACACGTGTGTAAATAAAGTTCCAGTCTGGTCTACAGAAATTTATTTCAAAATTTGACAGGGGGTGCCCCCCTCTTCCTCCTCACCACCTCCTAGGTCCTCTGTGCACCCCAAATTTCACCCAAACACAGATCCTGCTACACACCCCTCCTCTCAGAGACACTTGCACTGATACAGTTACACACTGACCCAGAAGGAAACACACCCATCACAGGTACACAAAAGTCACACAGTCACATGTGAAAAGCCACAGGCACAAAGACCTCATTACACAAACTGCAAACAGACAACACATAAACCTCACACACACACACACACACACAAACGAAAACACAGCAGACAGAATTGTGCATGCGTCCACACATACACAAGAGCACAGTGTGTGTAAAAACAACTCAAAGCCACCTCATAGACACAAACAAACTATATGAATATCTATCTTGTTTTATTTTATGAATTTATCTCAATTTATAGCCCACCCCTCCCCAAAAGCTCAGGGCAGACAATATACGCAACATAAAACCAATTTAAAAAATGCAAACTGCATAAAATTACAAAAAATCCCTATTTAAAAATAGCATCCCAAACCCTATCCCCACTGACCAAATGTCTGGCCAGTTTAAAAAGTAGGTTTTTCATTGCTCCCAGAAAATGCTCAGGCTCGGGTTTCGGTGAACCTCCAGGGAGGGAGGGGAGTGGCAGAGCTCTGGAGCAGCCACTGAGTGAGAACACCTGTGTGCCCACGTTGTATGGACTGGTGCAATGGTGCAAGAAGGCAGCCCTGGCTGACCTGAGGAATCATGACAGAACATAGGAGGAAAGGTGGCAACCCTAGCTTCCAGAGACAGTCTTCAAGGGCAGGGCAGGGCAGAGCAGGGCATTCCTCCCCCCCGGCCGCCATAGAGCACAGATTGCACCGTGCAGTCCTCTAGCCTCAAGGTTACAAAAGCATTAACGATTGTGGCCAGGGCATAATCTGAATGAAAGGGTCACGGCCTTCTCAGGAGGTGAAGTTGGTGGAAAGCGTTCCTGACCACCACCGCAATCTGATACTCCAGGCGCAGATGCCTCTCATGCATACCAGTAAACCGGCACTAAGACCTCATCACACAGACCACAACCATCCATACAAGCCAACCCACACACGACCGATCTGCCCCAGTACACGGCTAGGGATGGAAGCTCACATCTTTTTTTTTTTTTTTTTTAAAGTATCATTTCATCCCCTCCCTTGTACAGATGCTGTGAGCTTCCTCACAGCAGTGGCCCCAGCTGGGAACTCCAGGGCTGCAAGCTTCCTCGCAGTAGGGCCTTGAAATACCATTAACTCTGACTTCCTCTGTTTGGTGGGTTTGTTTATGGTTTCTGTGGAGATATGGGGGAGAGGGGAGGTAGATATCTGATATTCGCTTAGCTGGGCGGAACATCTGGAGTGGGGGAGGGGGAGGAGAAGCAAAGGGGAAATTTACAGTCCTCTAGCTCCACCCCTCCAGTCCATAAATGTTTTGTAGCTTCAGGCAACTGTCTGTCCCTGAGATCCTGGTCCTCTATTGGCTCAGAGCAGGGAGCACGCCTGGGTTTTCTCAGAGGGGGAATGGGATTTTTTAAATTTAACGTCACAAACCAAAAGGCTACAGCTCGAACCATCTTGCATTACACAAGCTCTGCAAGCCCAGATGTAGATGCAAAAGAAAACCTACATGGGAATGCTTGAAAACATTAGCTAGTTAGTAGTTAATCTCTCACAATGGTTTTTCCACACCTAAAGTACTAGGCTTTTTTGCGGATAGCAGTGGGGGCTAGGATGACACACAAACTCCTGCTCTAATCCACCAGCCCCACTCCCTCCCAGAGAACCCAGAATCCTGGTTCCCAGCCCCCCTGATCTAATCCACCAGCCCCTCCCAGAGAACCCAGAATCCTGGCTCACAGCGTCCCTGTTCCAGTCTAACCCACTGCCTACCAGCCCCACTGAATGAATGAATGACCCAATGAATTTCCAGCCCCCCCATTGCATTTCCCTTTCCCCAAGGCTGATCTGATTACAGCCAGTCTCTCTTCCTCTTTTCATTTCCTTTATGACTCTGAAACAAATGGTTCTTTCAACCACTACTAACAATCTTATCAGCAAAATGAAAAGATGTAGGGTCTGGCCCCACAGGGAGCAAGTGTCAGCAGACTATAAGCATTTTCATTGCTCAGCAAATGAGATCTAGGGCCTACTCCCTCTAGGGACCGGGGGAACAATTAACTCAGGACTGGGGTGTGCAATTAACTGCACTTCTGTATCGCAGAACTCTTGGCTTCCTTCCAGCCCCTCTGCACTAACCACTCCTTCCCTTCCAAGAGAACCCAGCCCACACTTTAACCCACTCCCAGAAAACCCAGCAGTCCTTTGCCCTGTGGGCTGCCATGCATCAACTCTGCTGTTGTAACGGAACTGGAAGTCTTACTCAGAAAGCAGGGGATGTGACATAGCCGCCATAGTCAAATCAAGATAGCTACACAGGCTTGTTGGTCCAGGCAACCACAGAGGCCTTTATTTTGGGGAAGGATGTTGCCACACCTCTGTGATAGCACAGGAAGAGGCCGTGTCATTTTAAAGCAAGGAGTTTCCTTGTGACACAAGCAGCGCTCTTTTTTCCTTCTGGGACGTAGCCCAGTGTGTAGGAATTTTACCAAATTTGGGGTGGGGTGGGGGGGTGGTTAGATAGAATAGGGGCAGGTGGTGTAGCTGCAGGAGGCCCTTTGAGTTTAGGGGGCCCACACCCATATGGACTGTGTATCTAGGCAAGTGGGTGATTAGCACCCACTGAAGATTTGCTAAGTACCTCAATATGTCTCACTGCCCTGCTTCTGGAGATTTCTGCTCCCCCTGGCAGCCCCTCTTCCCACGCCTCTTTACTGACTTCCTACTCCCCAGATGCCCCCAGTGGCTCTGCTGCTTCCTGTCCTAACAGTACCCCCTTCACCCCCAGCAGACGCAGCCCCTGCCCTAGCCTCCCTGTTCCCTTTCCCCCAAGTGACCCTGTTCCCTGTCCCAGCAACCTCCACTTTCCCTGTGCCTCCTTGGCAGACCCTGCCCCCTCCATTCCAGCAGTCTGCTTCTCCTGGTGGCTTCTCCACAGCCACCCCCTCCCTCGTCCAGCTGTCTGCCTCAGCAGCCCTTTTCCCATACTCCCCTGACCCACCTGTGCCCTAGTAACCTTCAACCTCTCCATCTGGCTCTGCAACTCCAGCCTCACTCCTGCCCCACTTGTCGGGTCCCCATAAATAAGCCATCTCCTACCACAGAGGTAGCTGCATCGTGGTGCCAGGCGAGGGGAGGAATTCCTGTATAAACAGCTGCCCCAAAAGTAGCTGCCCCACACAAACACTGAGCAAGCAGGAAGCAATACCACTCATTATGGGTACAGTTACAGTGCACTTGGAGTTTGAGAGCATGGGGGGATAGGAATGCCCTCATCCCCCAGTGTCAGACTAAGAGTGGCCAGCATGTTCTGTGTCAGCTAGGAGCCTACGGGGGCAAGATGACAGGGGACAAGCCAGGGCCTCTAGAAACTCCCCATTCTTTAACAGATGAATCAGATGATTTAATTTGCAGGACAAAAGGAGAAGCTGTCTCCCTGGGGCTTCCCCAAGGACAGAAGCAGACCTATTCCTGATGGCAGCACTTCCCCACTCTCTCCCTACAAAGGGGAAATTGGCCTTTTGAACAACTGGACACTAAGGTCTCACTCCTACACTCCCTGCAGTGAATGGTCCTGCTCCCATTGAAGGGAGGGAAGGAGAAAGCCATCCTGAGGTTTAAAGCAGCAGCATCCCAGGTTTAGCCCAAAGTCAAGCTGCATTTGTTGTCTCTCTCTCTCTCACACACACACACACACACACGGGAACAATGCCAAAATGGGTGCACTCACAAGCACACACAGAGCCAGTAGGGGCCAGTGTTACTTTTACACACCCTACACACAGTAATTAATCCAAAACCTTTAATCTCAATTCCCACTTGCACCGATCTCAAACCCACAGCACAGTATCATTGGTGTCTGGCATGGGAGCCGAGGCTGTTGTGCACAGACGTGTGCATGCATGTACACAGCACTCCCCAGCTCCTCCGCAAGGGGGTGCCTGATGCCAGGAGCTGCAGTCAGAACCTTGGTGTCCCTGTGATACAATTAAACAAGCTTTGTGACATGATGAGCTTTGGGAGGGGTGGGGGCTGGGAATTCCCACAATTCCTGGAGGACAGTGATTCTGGAGAGGAGGCAAGAAAGGGAGTCTCAGTATCCCAGATTTTCACAGATACTCCTGCTGTTGGGCACACAGTCACTTCAGCAGACAAAAGGGGCTTATTGTATTATATATGTATGGCGTGTGTGTGTGAGATACTCTTGTGTATTGCATGTGTATTACACTTTTAGTTATGTATGTGATATTTCACACTGGTGTTTCAATTGTGTGTTCCACTTGTGTTTGTGCATGTGTGCTGTATGTTTATCATACTTGTGTGTATTACACTTTTGTGGTGTGTGTGTTACAGTAGTGTGTGTACTGCTCTTGTGATTTTGTGTTAACACTGGAGGGAGTTATCCTGCTAACACACATCACCTGGTCCATATAAACGTGTTAACATGGGTTAACGTTGAAGAGTGGGCTGTGTGCATGGATTTACCCTGCATGGGGATTGCTAACTATGTTACCCTATCCAGATGAACTTGTTAACATTAATTAACCTAGGAGAGAGAATCCTGCATAGGGCTAACAACAAACGTAACCCTATTCACATATGTTAGCCTTGGTTATTTTTACCCTGCATGGAAGTTACCCTGCATGGGGCTAGTTAACACACTTATCCTGTCCACATTAACATTTTAACATGTGTTAACTGGCAGACGGTGGTTCACCCTGCATGCTGGGGCTAGTTACCACCTGTGTTATCCTGTCTGTATGAGCAGCTTCCCCCAAATTGAAGATTCCCCAATTAACACAAGTTAGTTAATGCTTCTTAATTCCCCAAGGGTCTGTCCACATGAGCAGTTAACTAAAGAGATTCTCCATCACCCCTCTCCGCCTCCTCCATTCCTCCCACGGACAGTTTGTTCAGGATGGTGGCATTTGTTCCCCCAGCTTCAAGAATTCACACTTGGTTTGTGAGAGGATTTGAATTTTGGTCCGAGGTGGCATAGGAGGCCCATGGCTCTGCCAGGGTGGGATCTGAATTGGCATCAGAGGAGGCAACGGGCAGGGCAAGAGCCGAGGGCTACGCACACACCGTGTGACCATCCCAAGGAGCAGATCACATGGGCCATCAGGCCACAGAGCAAGCGGGATCCAAGAATTCTGATTGAGGGGCCTCCATGAGGTGGGAAGTAGATGACTGGCGTCTAATGAGTGGGTTAATTAGCTTAGTGGCCTCCCCCACCACAGTGAAGAGGCCACGCAAGAGACACACGTGGTCTGGGAAATGTCAGGTGTTCAGGGTCCGCTTGCGCAACCCGCCTGCCCCAGCATAGACACTCGCATCTGACAATCGGCTCTTCTGTGGGGATGGGATGTCCTCCCTGCTCAGCACCTGGAGAGGGGCGCAGAAAGGGGAAGATCAGAAGTGGGGGGACCCCCACCCCCATTCCTGCTTTCCAAAGAACCCAGCCATCCTGGCTTGCAGCCCCCACCCCCTGCTCTAAACCCACTAGCCCCTACTCCCCTTCCAGAGAAGCCAGGAGTCCTGGCTCCCAGCCAGTCATACCTCCTTCAGAATCTGGTCTCTGAGCTCGGTGTGGGAGAAAGGCCTCTGATCTTCAGCTGGTTCCATTACATCTGCCCTGTACGGAGAAAGGAGAGAGTGTGGAGAAAGAAAGAGACCCCCTCCCCAACCACTATCACCCATGCTTCTTCCAGAGAACCCAGGAGTCCTGACTGCCAACCCACATGCTCTAATCCACAGCCCCCACTCCCCTCCCAGAGAACCAAGGCGTCCAGGTTCCTGGCCTTCTTACCCAGCAGTGGGTGGTCGAAGGGGGAAGGGGGGCGAGGGGAACTCGGATGCTTGTCCCAGGAGCAGACGCGCAGCCTCCACAGGGTTGTAGGGTTTGTCGTAGTCCTGGGGAGTATGTGGAAAATGAAGAGGGGTGGGGGTGGTAGGCATTAAAGGTTATTCATAGAAGCCTCAAGGAGGTGCTGTCAAGTAACCATCTCCAGCCAACAGTCCCCTCCAGCCCAGTATGGAATGCAATGCCCCCACACACACCCACACACACCCACACACACACACAGAGAGTAACATACAAACATAGAAAGCTAGATACAGAAAGCCAGGACATGCATAACCCAGGCATGCACACACAGGCATATACACTTATACACAGAGACACACACAAACAGCTATACACAGGCACACATACAGACATGTACAAAAGCAGACAAATACACACAAACATGTATACAGACTGGAACACAGACATATGCACAAACAGGCAGACACACACACAAGCAGAAACGCATGGACATATTATCACGGACACACACACAAAAGGAGACACACAAATGGAAATACACAGGCACTCACACAGATGGAAACACAGACACACCTGCACAGACTCACACAAACAGAGGGTGTTTTCAAACAAGATGCTACTCCACATGGCCAACCAGGAGCCACAGATCCGCCCGCCCGTCTGAAGGTGGAGTGGATGTACGCGCCCGTGAACCACGGAGCACCCACTTGTCGCCATGCATGAAACACTGCCAGGAAATCCACAGTGCTCTGTGTGGGGCCAGCCAAATGTATGGTGGCCACTTCTGTGGCTGGGTTAGTCATGTTGGGACCCCCCCCCTCTGAATTGCTCCCCACACACATCACCAGCGTGGGCGGCAGCCATGGACACCTCCACCCCCTACCCTGTTTGTTTGAAAACACCCATATACAGAGAAACAGCCTGTAACATGGGAGGAGGGTCAGAACAGAGGAGATGGGCTTGAGCGGGGAGGACAACAAGCCTGGGAGCAAGGAAAGGGGGTTGGGAGCCAGGTAAAAGGGGAGCCCTCTCAGCTACTGTGCACGTCAAGCAGGGCTTAGAGAAGCCTGGGGGTGCTAGTGTCACAGACGATGAGGAGAAAGCGCATGAGAGGAACAGAAGTCAAGGAGGGAACAACAGGGAGCAAGGAACTCGGAACTAGGACTGGAACACGATCAAGGTAGGGACCAAGGTAGGGACCAGGGCACAAGGAATGAGGGGGAAACTAAACCAGGGTTAAGAACTGGAGCCAGAGCAGAGGGACGAGAACACAGAGCTCCAGGCTACAGCACATGGAGAAGCTGTAATGCAAGGGCATTGCTCGACCCACATTCCCGTGGCCACCAGCATGCCTTACAGACGGGCTGGGAGCCAATCAGGAAGCTGGGAGGCGAGACCAGAACAGAAAGAGACAAGGAGATTCCAATACGGAACCCATGGGGGTGATCAGGGCCAGCGGTGGGAGGAACATGGAGAGGAAAGAACTGGGCTGAAATCAGACCTGGATGGTGGTCCTGGCAGGTAGGGCAGCACACCAATCCCTGGGGCTGGGGCGTCGCCTGGGGTGGATTTTTTTACCAAACACTCCATAGTGCTGCACATAGGCCAAAATGGAAGTGTCAGGTAAAAACCGAGCGAAGGTGGAAACCTAGCCAGGGGTTTGAGACCCAGAGTCTGACAGCCACCCATAAACACTCCCAAACACTGTGACATACGACACACACATGACATGAATAGACAGACACATACAGAGATATGCATGGACACACAAATGCACACAGGCATGCTGTGTGCCCCCATCCTGCGCCTGGGGCACCTTGGAGTCAAGGTAGGAGTGCATGGCCAGTAGCTCGTAGGCGCGCTGCTCAATCAGCCCGAGGTACAGGGCTACATCCCTGTCCCTCAGCTCCTGCAAGCCCCCTAGCAACTCATCCAACGTCAAGCCATCGCAGCACAGCTCCGTAAAGAGAGACCTGATACCTGTGAGGGAAAGAACCCAAGAGACCTGGTGTAAGTGAAAGCAGAACCTAGAATCCTGACTTACAACCCCCACTCTAACCCACTATAGCTCTCACTCCCCTCCCAGAGAACCCAGGAGTCCTGGCTCCCAAACCCCCCAGCAAGAGGACTTAGAAGTCCTGCCTCCGACATACCAGTCCATGGGATGCATTGGAGCCAGCACCCTCTAGAGGGGAAAAGCCCTCGATCCCAAACCCAACTTCCCTCTGAGCCAGCCAGTGCTGAGAGATTCCCCAGATGTCCCCCTCTCAGTACCGCTTTTGAGCTGCTCCAGGACTTTGCGGAGGGCCTTAATTTTTCCCTGCAGCTGCTCTGCCTCCTCTGCTGCCTCCTTTTGTTGAGTCTCCATTTTCCGAAGCTGTGTTTGCTGCTCTAGGTCTTCTTGAGACTCCTGGGATCGAAAATCCTCAATCTCACGATGGACCTGTGGTGGAGGCGAGAGAGATGGCAGCATGGGAAAGAGGAGCCACATTTGAGTTCTAGCCCCCACACCCATCCCAGAGCTGTTTGGCCTGGAACCAACTCTGTAAATGCTCCAATAGAGTCTGAGCCCTCAGGCCCTCTAACTATCTCCCATGGATCTATAGGCAGTGGAAGTGGAGTATCCCTGACAAAAGCAAACAAAGGGTGATTTCAGACGTTACATGAACAGGGTGAACCACGGTGAATACCCACCTGTGGTCACCGTGTCCCGTACGTCTGTTCGCGGCGCGCCAGATGTTGGCCACGGTCAATCCCCACATGGGGTTCGTTTGAACCACGCTTCCTGGGCTAGCCGGGGGAAGGTCCCGGGAAGCGTGGTCAAACGGACCCCGGGCCGTGGCCAAGGAAAAGTAACGTCTGGCCGCGTGCCATGGTCCGGGATCCCCGGCGGGATCCCGGGCCGTGGCACGATCGGCCGGACGCGGCGGCCGCATTGGCCCCGCCGCCCGCCCATCTCCTCGGAGGGCGGGCGGCGGGGTGCGTGGAGGGGGCGGGGCCGCGCGGCCGCACGTTGCGCCGCGCGGCCCCGGCCCCTCCCACTTTCCCCGCCGGGATCCCCCCGGCACGTCTGTTGTGCCGTTACGGGATGACCCCAGCGGGGAACGAAGCCGTTGGTGCCGGTATGGGGCCAACGGCCCGCGTATCGTCTGAAAGTACCCAATGATGATGTGTGGAACGTGGATAAATATAAAAAATATTGTTATAATAAACCAAGAAAAAGCAAATGAATATTATAAAAACTGCAATACAATCATAAAAACAATTACAGCCATAATTGGGCTGTAATTGTTTTTATGATTGTATTGTAGTTTTTATAATATTCATTTGCTTCTTCTTGGTTTATTATATAAATATTTTTAATATTTATCCACGTTCCACACAGCATCTTTGTTTGCTTTGGTTTCTAGTGTTGTGCTGTTTTCTCCCCACTTTCAGTTTTGGACTTTTGACGAGTATCCCTGACACCCCAAAGCCAGAAGAGACTCCAGTATTCCCCCCACAGCAGCCTCTCACCTCAGAAATCTGCTCCTTGATTCTCTCCACTTCATTGTTTTGCTCATTGACGAAGTTGAACTGGGCAAAATTTCGCTCCTCCACTGCAGGGTGAGAGAGTGTCATAAAAATACACCCCCCACAAATTGGAGCCTTGATGGGAACGGCCCCAGATTGTATTCCCCAACACCCTTGAGCCAGCTAGTCCTGGATTGGAGCCAGTGCTCCATAGAGGGGAAGGCCCCAGATTCTTCCTCTATGCCTCCCAGAGCCACCCAGTCCCAGATCAGAGCTGACACCCATTAGAAGGGAAATGTCCCATGTCCCAAATGTACCCTTTGTTCTCAATCACCTGCAATGAATCTCTCCACCAGCACATCAAGGTTCTCCTCTCCCATCAGCTCTCGGATCTGCTTGAAAGTGACTTCGTAGGATAAAACCAGCTCCTCCTCGGGGTCTCGACGCTTTCCCTCTGCCTCCTCTTGCTCTGAAGGGCCAGAAAGAGAACCCAGGAGTCACGGCTGCCAGCCCCCCTACTCTAACCCACTAGCCCCCACTCTCCTCCCAGAGAACCCAGGAGTCCTGGCTCCCAGCCCCCTTGCTCTTACCTGCTAGTCCCCACTGCCCTCAAGGAGAATGCTGGAGTCCTGGCTTCCATTCCTCTCTGCTCCTACCTAGTTGGATGCCAGAATGACTTAACCCCCAAGTAAAGGGCCCCATCCCACGCATTACCTCTCTTTTTTTTGGCCTCCAAGGCTTCTTCTGTAAGGGCTCGCTCCTGCATCTTAATGGTCAGGAATTCACGCAGGTGCTGGTCATGGTCTAGGACACGGTGTAGCTCCTTCAGCTCGATTGAGTGCTGTGCCAGGTCCTTCTGTGCTTTGTCCCGAAGCTGCCCAAGCCGTGTCTGAGCCTCATCCCTTCCGTGAGCCAAGAAAAGAGGTGGGGGAACATAACCCAGGAGTCCTGGCTCCTGGCCCCCCTGCTCTAACCCACTAGCCCCCACTCCTCCCAAAGAACCCAGGAGTCCTGGCTCCCAGCCCCCCTGCTCTAACCCACTAGCCACCACTCCCCTCCCAGAGAACCCAGGAGTCCTGGCTCCCAGCCCCCCTGTTCTAACCCACTAGCCCCCACTCCCCTCCCAAAGAACCCAGGAGTCCTGGCTCCCAGCCCTCCTTGCTCTAACCCACTAGCCCCCACTCCCCTCCCAGAGAACCGAGGAAGCCTGGCCCAACCTGGAATCATAGGCCAAGGAAGAGGCATTGATTATGGCTCCAATCGCCTTGCGTGCTTCTTGTAGCTCCTGGGGAAAAAAGGAGAAGGGTTCTGATACAATCAATCAGAACCCTTCCTTCCACTCTGATAGCCTACCACAGGCTGTCAATAACAGCATTCTGTTCCAAAATATAACCTTCACCAGCCAATCACAGCTCTCCACTTTACAAAAGCACCCTCTTCAACCAATCACAAAACTCCAAACCAAAATGCAACCCATACTGAGCATTCACAGCCACTCCATTCCATAATGGCGCTTTCATCAGCCAATCACAGGTGCTTCATTTTATCTCCACTTAAGGATTCCTAGGTTAAGAAGAAATCAATATACCATGGTACTTTCCTCGGCCAATCACAGCTCTCCCTTCCATAACTAAAAATGGACTGACCAGCAATATCTTTCCATCCAGTCAAAGTCACCTCTTCAGCCTATCTCTCCATTGCAGCTTCCTTACTGGCATCAGCCTATAAGAGCTCACCATTTCATAACACAGGAACCTTCATGGACCATTCAAACCTTTTCACTTCTTAAGGGGACCTGAAGGACTCAATCACAGGCCTCCAATCCATAATGCCTTCTTCACTGACTATGTGAAAGCATACATGTTCACTGGTCAAACAAACCTGTAATTTAACAAATCCTTCACTGACCAATGTCACATCTTCATTGTGTAACGGAATCTGCATTAGCCAATGACATCCCTCCATTCCACGACATATCTATCACTGGCCAATCATGATCCCATTCCACAATGGATACTTCATTCACCAATCATTTCCCTCCCTTCTGCAAAAGATTATCCACTGATCAGTGACATCAGCCCATTCTATTGAACCTAGCCAATCAGAGCCCCATTCTTAGAAGACGGTACCTTTCCCAGGCGCCGGTAGAGCAGTTCAAAATGTGCCCGTTCCACACGCAGAATCTCCAACTCCTTGCGCAGCTGGCTATTCTTGGCCAGGTGGGTGTTGAACCAGGATGAGGCCTAGACAGGAGACAAGGATGAGTGGGGGAGAGAACCTAGGATTCTGATTCCCAGCCACCGAATCTAACCTCGTACACCCCACTCCCTCCCAGAGAATCCAGGTGTCCCAGCTCCCCTGGTCTCTCATTCACTTCCCCTCCCAGAGAACTCAGGCATCCGGGTCCATACCCTGTCAAGTTGGTTCTCCAAAGTCCGAATTCGCCGCTGCACCTGTGCGTTCTGGCGATGCAATTTCTCAGCGCTGCTCAGCTGCTTGCTCTGCTCAGCCATACGGTGGTCCCACTTCCGGATCTGTACATGGGGGAAAAACAGGAAGGAGGGAAGAGAAAGAGGGGTGCCTTTAGGAACTACAGTCTGATCACAAGGACTGAGACAGAACCCAGGAGACCTGGCTCTTAACTCACTAGGCCCCTCTCCTCTCCCAGAGAACCCAGGAGTTCTGGTTCCCAGCTCCTCTGCTCCAATCACCTGGTCTCCACTTGCCTCCCATAGAACCCAGGAGTCCCACCAGTGGCGTAGCTATGATTTTCGGTCCCTGGGGCAAGGCACATTATTGCCCCCCCCTGCACCAACAAAGCCTGCAGCAGTCACCCCACAAACCTGTGGTAGGCCCCCAGGGACCATGGGCCAACCGCCCCACCTTGTTCTATGGGTGCTACACCTGTGAGTCCCACTACTAAGCCCCTTTCCTCTAACCCACTAGCTGCCACTCCCCTCCCAGAGAACCCAGGAGTCCTGGCTCTGGGCCTCCCTGCTCTAACCCACTAGGTCACACACACACCCAGAGAACTCAGGAGTCCTGGCTCTTCCCTCTCTCCATTAGCTGCCACTCTCCTCTCAAAGAACCTAGGTGTTTGGGCTGGCTCTGGATACCTCCTGATCAAGCTGTGCCACCCTCCTCCGCTCAGTGGCCACCTGTTGCTCCACCTCATCCCGGTGCCCGAGCATTGTTCGCAGGTTGCCTGCCCGGTCTCTCTCCTGCTGCTGGCTGGCACGGCTCTCTGCCACGTTGATGCTACAGAGCAGCTCCTCCCGCTCCTTCTCCAGGCGCTGCATCTCCACCCTGCTGGTGGGCACAGGATCCATGATGGGTGGCAGGGACAAGCATCGGGGCATGGAGGGGCAGACAGGGGGCCCTGGTGAGCAGCAGTGATGGTGGGTTGTGGTGGGAAGTGGGGGCAAATCCAGGGCAGCTACAGCTGGGAGCCAAGGAAGATGTACATTGTACTTGTGCAAGAGAGTAGAGGGCATAAAGGGGCATGCGACACGGAACTGGACAGTGTGGAAGTGCGATTATGATGGCATCTGCAAGTGGGATTGCATCAGAGGAGATCTTGTGGGAGTGAGGATTGTGTGTCAGTGAGAGTGCGAGAGAGAAAGAGAAATCTTGGGTCAGAGGGTAATTGTCTAGAAAAGGAGATCTTGTGGGTGTGAGAAATTGTGTGTCATATGAATGCAAGAGAGATTCTGCAAGAGAGATTCTGCATAATCAGCAAAGGAGATCGTGTCTGTTGGTGTGTGAATTTGTGCCAGAGTGTGAGTGTGAAGTGAGATGGTGTTTGAGTATCAATGCAGATTGTGTTTGCATGTGTGAATTGGTGTTGATTTGCAAGTATGAAAGAGAGATTGTGTCTGCATGTGCATGTATTTGGTGTATAAATTTGTGTCAGATTGTGAATGTGTAATTGTCAAACAAAAAGATCCTGTGCATGTGTGTGAGGGAGGCAGAGATTGCCAGTGTGAGATAATTCTGAGTGTGAGAGAGAAAGTAACTGTGTGTTTGTGTAAGCAGGTGGCCAAGATATTTTGCGACTGAGAGTGTCTGTGCAATAAAAGATCTTCCACATCCCGGTGTGTGTTGTAAGAGAGGATGATGTGTCAGTATGCAACAGGCACCTTGTGCAGAGCTGTATGTTGGGAGGGGGACAGTTTTCTTGTGTATCTTAGCGGGGGGATAATTTTCTTGTGTCTCTCTGTATGTAAATAAAAGCTTGTGTGTACAAGAGTGTGGAACACAAGCCTTGGAGGGGAGTCACTCCTGTTTTATACTCAGTAGTGTGTGTGTGTGATTTTCTCATGTGTGTAATTAGAAAATCTTGTGAGGGAGAGAGATCTCCGTGTGTGTGTGGACATGTTAGTGTAAAGCAGTCCTTATTTATACTTGCTGCTGTGTGACCATTTTCTTGTGTACATCGCAGTGAGTATAATTAGAAGATTGTGTGTGTGACAGACAGTTTACACATCACAGTAGGTGATTGTGATTCTGTGCAGATGTCAATGTGTGTGTCGGAGTTGTGAGTTACTGGGTGGAGTGTTTGGGACACAGTGAGGGACTGTATTATGTTATCAGAGTACATCACTACTGTTTTATACTTGCTTGCGTGTGCATGCAAGACAATTTTCTCATGTGTATTACAGTAATTGTAACTAGATCTTCTGTATGGTATGTGCGAGCAAGAGATCTTGTGTGTAGGTGTATCGGTGCAGAAGAGTATCATCTTTTATACTTACTAGCGTGAGAGATAAATTTTTAGTGTGCACCACAGGGAGTGTAATTAGAAGATCGTGTATGTGATAAGAGAGCTCTCCTTCTGTGTGACAAACAACTTGCGTGTCACAATAGGCGACTATGATCCTGTGCAAATGTCAGTGTGTGTGTCCAGTTGTGGGCTGTTGGCGTGTGTGATGCAAGGAGTGACTGTATTCAATGATTAAAACTCTTTCAGGTTAGGAGAAAATTTAAGGGAATTACAAATTCCATCAAGCACTAAAAAGCATGGAAACTGTAAGTTAAGGCGCATGGCTTAACCTCCATGCCATGTAAGCAGTCAAGACATTGTACACTCTCACATATTGTGCTCGCTCACAAATTAGGCTCCACGAACCCACACTTTGCCTTGGTCTTTCAACCTCAAACTTCCTCTTCTGTAGATCGGGGGTAACACTGATGCTGGGGACAGGAGAAGGTGACCTGCCCCATCACCTCCTCCTTTCCGTGTATCCTTTCATTTGGGTTGGGGAGAATGGGAGAGCTGAGTAACGGCTCACCACCCTCCTTCTTACCCATTGTCTCCACTGAAGCTGGGGACAGTGCTATGTAAATGTTTCCAAAGATTTTTAAGTCCCAGAGATAATGAAACTAATGTAATGGAATGCCCATTGGAAGAAATGGAGGCAAGCGCAATGCCAAATTTGACATAAAGACCATTGTCATTCACAGATCCCACAAAGGGCGTTTATAGACGAGACAAGAAAGGAGGCTGATCCTTTGATCAGCCGCCTTTCTTTGCGCTCGTCTAAACATTGAGGCAGGATCTTACCCCGCATCTGACCGGGCAGGCGATCCTGCCCCCTCAGACGCGGGTCCCCAAAGTGCCGGCTTCACGCCGCACTTCCGGGTTCCCTGGGCGAGTGCGCATGCACGGAAGGGCGCGCATGCGCACAAAGACTCTGCGCCGTGTCTGAACATCAGACACGGCATACAGAGGAAGGCGGGGGGGAAATGCCGGCATTTAACAATCCCACTTGTAAGCGGGATCGTCTATAAACGCCCAAAGTGGCTGTGATATAATACAACACAGCTGCCTCTTTAGAATTGGCGGCAGGGAGATCACTGGGTGTGGAATAATGAGGAAGACACAAAAGACAGTTACTGGAATTGGTGGAATTACAAGGAGGCACAGGGACAGGGGAAATGGGTGGAAAGACAGGAGGAATTTCAAATAATTAGAAGAGCAGGGTTCCAAGTGAAGTAACTCATTTAGAAAGCTGATGGGACACTATGGGGAGCACTGCTATCATTTCACCAACTTCTCAGTTGCCTCCCTGTTGTTCCACTCCGTCTACCCTCTCTATCCGTTATTTCACCTAATGTCATGGTTTCTCTCATTCCCCACAAACACCCTTACTCCTGCTCCATATATCAGACATACGCTCCAGTCTGTTTTCAAGGATTCTCTGTGAGGGGAGTGGGTGCTAGTCGGTTACAGAGTGGAAGCGGGCTGGAAGTTTGGACACCTGGGTTCTCTGCTACAAGGCTGACAACAGGGGGAAGCAGAGGAGGCTGGGAGCTGCTAAAAAATGAGTCCAGAGTCCACCAAGACACTTAGGTTGTCTGTGAGGGGAGTGGGGACTACTGGATTACAATGGGTTGGGGAAGGCTGTGAGTCATGATTCCTGGGTTGTCGGTTAAAGGCTTGGGACCTAGTAGCTTAGAGCACGGGGGGCCTTGGACACAGGCCTCCCAAGTTCTTTTGCAGGGAAAGGAAGGGGCAATGGAGTAGATCACCCCCTCCTGCCCCCAGCTTCAGTGTTGCCCCCAACCGGAAGAAGAGGATTGGGGCTGAAAGACCAAGGCAAAGTGTGGGTGATGGAGCCTAACGGCACTTTCAGACCTTCCCCTCTGCACATACTGTCTCTTATACACATCTAGATGTGTATAAGAGACAGGTACGGAGAAAGGAGAGAGTGTGGAGAAAGAAAGAGACCCCCTCCCCAACCACTATCACCCATGCTTCTTCCAGAGAACCCAGGAGT